>CM021739.1:21769882-21850374 GCA_011075105.1 Heteronetta atricapilla | reverse complement strand
CCCCCCCGAGCACTAATTCTCCCCCTGCCAAGGAGGGGGGTGAAGAAGACAGCATTTCCACCGGGGATCTTGCAGAGCTGCAGGGGGGGCACGGCCCAGCATCCCTCTGCCTGCCCGCTCGAGGAGCGCAGCAATGAGCAGCGAGGATATTTGGCTTGCCAGGAAAAGCTCTGGGGGAGAGGGTGGCTGGATGTATTTGACACAGGTGTCAAAATAAACCTGTTCTGCTAAGCAGAAAAATGTGTGCTGATCACAAAGGGTTATTAATGAAATAGCTACGAACATCAGCATCTCCTTGTGGCAGATTTCTTTCATAAATGAGTTGAACATTTTCCAATTTCAGGAAAGTGCTGCTACCTATAAACTTGGAAATTAAGGGCTTTTTCCCCTAAGACTTGGATCCCTCGGGGCACTTGTGTGCTGGCATGCATCCCTTATTTGCTGAAGAAATTTCAAACTTGGTAATTTAGCACCATACTGATAAAACAAAGGGGAAAATAAAGAAATTAGGCATGTGTGCATGCAAGGGAGGAGGGAGGGGAGCGGTACGGCTCCAGGCATTTTTTTTCCTGTGCCTTTTTTTATACAAGTCATGCTGCAGATTTTGTGTGAGATTCATAGAGAAAACATTCCCGAGATACAGTATATAAGATGCATATCAATCCATGAACTGAGTCCTGCAGATGCAGAATGACCTGCAGAATTGAAATGAGGACGGAGGCTGCTTTATAACCATTTTTCCATATAACTTATTTAAGCTTACGACGTTGGGCTAAGTTTGCCACCAGCAGGATTATGAATATTAGCGTTATTGGCACTACAGCAGCACCTAGGGGCCCTGGCTGAAACAGGGACCCGTTGTGGGCTGGGAAATAGCAAACTCCAGTCTCTGCCCTGAGCGGCCGGCAGTTGGCATGGGCGGCACGACGAGGGGACGATCGCCGTGTTGTTCGGGGGACGGAGGCTTGCTCATGGAGACAACCAGCGACGGGTTGGGAACGAACCTCGTGCAGTATTTTCCCATAACTTTCCTTCTTTTTTCCTTCTTTCCTGCTTTTTACTTCTTTCCTGTGCCTCGACTGAGCAGAACCTGCCGTCTCCCCGCTGGTGCTCGCGGCTTCCCGTGCACAAAAAGGGGGAGGCTGCTCCGTCTCTGCCAGCGAAAACAGCTCCGCGTGTTTTACTGTGGCTCATCTGTAGCCGAAGCTGTACTTTATCACCTTTTCTTTTTTCTTTTTTTAGCTAGGAAAATATTTGAACGTTGGAAATGAGACGTTGATGCTTTGGAACAGATCTCTGAACGTAAGCACGTTGTGCTGCTCGGTGCTATAAATGGAAACTCCTCCTGTGGAAGGAGGTTTGGGGAGGATACACAAAACTCCCTCTTTTGAGGGAAAAATGTAATCTGCAGTTCCCGATGTCATGTTGCAAGCATCCCCCAGTCCCCGGGGTCAGAGGGGGGACAGCGTGCCCAGAGCTCAGGGGCTGGAAAATGCAGCAGGGCACGGGCATGGGCTCAGGGCTGCTGCAGGTCTGGGGTCCTTATAAGCAGAGCAAGGCCCGCGTCTTAAAGCAGGTATCTTCCTAGAGTAAGAACTTCTACTATGGAAAGAAGAAGCTAAACTGGTTGAATGATTTATAAAATATGAGGCTTTCCCTCCAAAATACCATTTATACGTCCGGAAATGCACCCGGTAAATATAATCCAGGAAAGGAAAATGAACATCATCCATCTGTGAGGAAAGATGGCAAGTAGTGCGGTGGAAGCTAAAGACGAGGCTTGCCCGTGCCTGACCATTAACCGGCCCGAAGCCTCTAACCCCTGCCTTCAGTTTCTATTTCCCTCGGGTTTCTGGTGGCTGGGGACGGTGCTGTCCCATTGCAACGCCTGTCGGTAGCAGGGCAGCCGCTGGACACACGGGAGGTGCCGTGATCCTGAGCGCGAGCCAGGCCAGCAGCAAAAGCTAAATGGAAGCTAGAATGAAAGGTGTATATTTTCAGAAGAATTTGTAGTGGTTGGACTCCAGCTTCGGATGGCTCAAGAGTATTCTGCAAGCCAAAAATCTGTTCTTCGGTTTGGGTTTGTTGATTAAATGTACTCGTTACCAAGAACTTCAAGCAGGAAAAAATTTAAGAGAGACTTGACTAAGATATTATCAGTTTCAGCTGCAGCGCAGAACTCAACTGCAATAGCTCTTCGGATCTCAAGGCATTTCTACTGACTGCTGTATAATCAGCATGTTAAATCTGGGCACTCTTCAGGCACAGTTATTTGTATGATATATACAGATCGATACCTATTGATTTTATAATTTTGATGCATCTCTATGCAGTGATTCAGTTTCACATCATCTTATTTATCAAGCTCTTCTCCGCACCTTTCCTGCCGAGCTCCCCAGTGCTTCCAGGCCAATTCAAGCAGGGTCCCGCTGCCATCACCCCCTCCAGCCCCTGAACACACATTTGCTCACATCCCTAAGAGTTTTGTGTGCGGCTCCAGGGTCGTTAGTACGTGAGGACAAAGTTCATAAAGCTGCTGCACGGATGCCACCACCCCACTGCCACTGCTGGCTTTGGAGCCAGCACAGCTCCCCCATGGGCAATGCACCTGAGTATTTTTCACCCAGTGGCCGTGCCTTCAAAATTCCCCCTTGTGCTGGCTTATGGGGTGGGCAGAATTTCCCGTTGGTACGGAAATGTCTTTACAGGGAGCTCCTGGGGTCCGTGCCGGCACCCGAAGGCCACCCCTGCTGCAGCGAGCAGCGGAACAAGCCGAGCAGCTGGCACACAGAGCCTGGTGCTGATGGATTAACAGCGAGCTGCTTGACATATTGGAGGAAACCAATGTCATTGCTACTGCTGGCAAGTGCGTCAGGGAAATCCTGTGAAATTCAATGGGTCGCATATATGCAAATGGTAGCGGATTGCAGATCCTCAGTGATGCCACCGTGCCCAGTTCGGGGATCACATCAGTTCGCACCAGGATAAATTGTGCCTGGATGCATGAGAGGTTCCCGGCTAGACTGACCACGATTCAGTAGCTCCCTTCTGCCCCAAACTCCAGCTAAGTGTGGCCAGCGAGGCCCCCGGCCACACGCTGCGTCCCTGCCGAGCCCCCAAAGGAGCCCACGGGAACAGGATGTGGAGCAGAAGTGGTTAAGCACAGCAGCCGAAATTCGTGTGATGGATGGATTTAAGGCAAACAGGAAAACTTCTTTATGCTCAAAGCGCCCCACAAGAAGTGCTGAACTCCGTTCTAATGCAACAGTTTGGGAACCGTTCTGCAGAAGGGACCAAAGGGAGCCAGGATGTGCATGGCCGTGGCGTGGACCTTATTGGGGTGAACACCTCCTCAAGGGAAAACAAAAGGGCTCGATGGACACCGAACAACGTTTCAGGGGGGGCTGACACGCTACAGCAGGATAGAAAGCAAGAGCTAATTACAAAGCAAGCCCAATCACCATGCAAAAAGAAACGAGTTCATAAATAGCTTTAGATATCATGTTAAAAGCACCTCGAGGAACAGAAAGATGCTATGCTGAAAACCAGAGATCTAAAGAGCTGTTCTTACACATCCATTACATTTTCTGCGCTGTCTCGTTCACTTTTTGAAGTCCTGTATACATGATACAGCAAGGCAAAACATTTTATGTCCCGTAAGAAATTTGAAACAATGTTTAATGTTCGGAAGATAAAGTTAACGAAACTACATATAGCTGACTTTTTTATTTCTCTATTTTATGACCTTTCAGGAACTTAAGAGCAAGAGGAAATAAGAAGGAAGGACAAGCAACCATACACTGCTGCTTGCTTTCTTCTACGTGCTGATCTGAGCCCAAGGCAGAAATCATAATAAAAAATGTCTTCTTTTTAATGTCTAAATAGGTGCTGGCGAAACACCGATGGTACAACGTGTTTGGGGATGGAAAGCATTTGTTCCCCCTGCAGTTATCAGCACTCACGTTACATGGTTTTCAGCTTTTTCTTCCTGAAAATACAGAAGCTCATCACATCTTCACAACGGTTTGGCACCCATTTTTCTGCTATTTCTGCTTTTTCTAAAACCAAAACCAGCTACAGCCATCACCCCCAAGAACTACCTCTATAAGCACCAGGCAATTCCTATTTTCCCTCTATTCCTTCCACGTACCCTCGGTCTCATCATTTCAGATGACACTGGTAGCAAGTTACCGAATATATGGGGCAGAAGCCGAGGTTTCTGCTTTGTGGGATGCCAAAATGCTCGCGATCCAACTGCTCCAGCGCATGGGTGCCATAGAGCACACACACACAGAAACCCACGTCCCAACCTGAATGCCCAGATCAGACAGCAGCAACGTGTCGACGCTAGCCAGGCCGTGCTGAGGTCGGAACAAAGCGCTGCATGGAGAGCTGCTCGTTTCCCTTGGAAGGGGAAGGCAAACAGAAAAACAAAGGAGTAAACGTGATTGATGCGGAGTTCTAGAACACGGTGTAGATCGCTAATGGATTGGCCTAATGAGCAGAAAGTTGACATCTGAGTGGCACAAACTACACTGAAGCTCGCATCTTGCCAAATCCTACATTAGATGAAAACGTGCTTAAACTGTCAGATCGCTACTGTAAAAGTCTTTTGCGGTTAGGCTTGTATGCTCCAGGTGAACAGAGGGGCTGGCAGAAAGTAAGCAGTTCTTTCTGCAGGTCCCAGTAAGACAGTGCAAGAGAAATGGCAAGAATATAGGAAACGTGTTCTAAAATGTATTTCACAAATATCTCAAATGGGTAACCACTGACCTTCATAAAATCCTAGTGTGTGCTCTCGTCATGAGGGCTATATTCAAATATCTTTATTTATTTATTCAAATATTTGTATTTTGTTGTTTGTTTCTAATTTAGGAGTTTCAATGAGATGCACTGTTACAGCCCTGCAGACTTAATGCCTGTAATTTAGAGGTAATCGAAGCAATCTGAAGGGGTTTTAAGAGACAGAGCAGGTACCTGTGGCCCAGGTTCATGCGGTCAGGTTCACTTCTGGTACAGCTTCCATGAACTTTGCAGTGCTCTTTTACATGGGAAGAGTTTGCAGCTGGATGGATTCGTTCCTGGCATGAATTTCAGTGACAGAACAAAGCTCAGGTACACCTGCTTGCCGCCCCTCCACCAAAATGGAAGAAGATCAGTGAGATAGGGGGAAACCCGGTGGTGTTTTGAAGGGTGACATCCATGGGGGATAAATCTGTGACATCTTAGCTAATGTTATGAGTGGCTGCATTACGGGAAGCGTACCACAGGCTGCGTGGTGCCTGAAGCAGGGTGCCAAGACCCAGCTCCCCCCCGCCATGCATAAAGCAAAGGCTGTGATGGCAAAAGCATCAACAAACGGAAAAAAAATCACGCTTCTTCAGAAGCTAATACATGACCCTCAGCTGGCTTCATTGAAAAAATATTCGGAACACTTTATGAAATTAAACTCTGCGTGGAGCTCACATCCTTCATGTCCTAAAAGGCGGCCGGCTCCGGGGTGGAGCGGGCAGCCCGTGCGGGAAGCGAGGGGCTGGCAGCTGTTGCATGAGCACTTCAGGAGGACATGGAGTCAGCAGCCGAGCCCTTCAGAAAAAGATCTTTAATGACCCACCAGCCCTCGGAAATTTACCCGAATCTGTAGGAGCACCTCTGGGCATGTAACCATCGAGCAGGTTTAACGCCAGTCTGGGGAAAGTGTCAGCTGCTGGAGCACGAAGGATGCTTCCAGTAACATCAATATTTTCCCAGGAGGTCCCCCAGCCAAAGCCTGCCTTGGCCCAGCCCTGCTTGAAAGACCTTCCAGGGCTGCAGCACAAGGTGGTATGGCTGGAGACCAACTCAAGGCATTATTTTATTTTGTTTTGGTTAGCAGAGTTGATATTTTGTCAAAGGCTTCTAGCTGTGAAATGATGAGGAGCTGCCAATTCCTAAGCTAAACGCTGTACAGTCATATCCTGCTACCACTAACTCCATTATGATTAGTCGGGAGTGAACTTAGAAGGTTTAGAAATAAGGTTTGGATAAACATCCCAAAATTTTGGATGCTTATCTGAGCCTGACCCAAACCCCCTGAGTATGCAGAATGGAGCTGGAAATCTGGCAAGAATGTTAATTTCCACACTTTTCATTTCTCTCTTGAAGGCTATATTTGCAGTTTAAGAAATTTCCTTTAATTGGAATTAGCATAATACATTATTTCCCTGTGGTGAGAACAGCTTTTCTGTAGTTACTCCGATTGTTTGGACTTTGTCCAAGGAAGTACAAAAGGGGATGAAAGTGAACACAAAAATCCAAAGCAAACAAGTGAACCAAACTCTTTAAACCCCCACAAATGGGTAGATTTTTCTTAACACTTATCCCCAAAATGAACAGCTTTGTCCAAACCTAAAATGATGCCCTATAGTTTTAATGGTGCCTCCATACAAGAGACACCCGTGCCCCTTTCATGAACATTTGATAATAATTAACGCTCTGAGGCACGGTGTGCCCCTTCTCGGGCATATTGCTGTCTCGGAGAGCATCTTATCTGCTTAATTTCATTACTTTCATGTTATCAATAAACACACCCTGCTATGCTATGTAATCTCATGAAATCTGTGGGTATTCGGCCCTACAAAACTGAAGAGTTTTGAGTACAGATTCCATTTTTCCGTAACTCTTAGTTCCACATTTTAAGAAGCCGAACTCCATCCACATACCGAATTCTGCAATATTTGCTGTGAAAGTAGTTAAGCAACAAACACAGCCTTTAGATGACAGGAACTGCCCTCGCTGCAGACCCCAGAAACGCCCACAGAAAGTCTCACAAATGCCAGAAGTGGTATTTTTTCTTTTTCCAAATTAGCCCCTTTGCATAGCAGTTTGCAATACGAGGTGCATTTGGAACTGCAAAAGTGACCTTCCCAAGCACTTTCCACATTACGGAAAATCAGCTCTCCCTCCCATTCTGCTTCTTTTCTCCGGGCTCCTAAATAGCAAACCAAAATAGCAGCAGCCTGTGCATGCGTGTTGGGGGGGAATGAGCCAGAATATGCATAAATTCGCACAGATCCACAAAAATAAATCTTTGATCGCATTTCATAACAAGTGGCCAAAATAAGTGTTGACTGAAGATGACAATTACCCAACGCTCACAGGGAAGGAGAGCAAAGCCAAGTGCCATTCCATAGCCATATGCTTAGTACTCCGAAATCGGTCCTTTCCCCCTGTATTCCAGAGCATGGCACCTACCACACGCACCAGACAAAAGCAGGCTCCCTGCCCTCCCCAGGAGGAACGGGGCTGGGCTGCCCAAGCGAGGAGAAAATGTCACCCAGCCCGAACACAAAGGACAAGATGGTATCTCGTTGCTGGCTCGGTGAGTCATGTACCAGGAAAAACGTATTTAGCTATTCCTGGGCCTGACAGCAGCACAGAGTCCCCAGGAGAGCGCAGATGCTGCGTGCACCGCCGGGGAGGTGCCAGCCCCTCCTTCCCCAAAACAATGGGGCTGGGGGGGACATTTGTGTCATTCACGGGGCTGCAGAGGACAGCAGGGCCAGAACCTCGCAGGAGCCAGCCCCACAAGTAGTTAATTAACAGGGCCGTTTAAGACTGGTTGTGCCCGGTTATGTTCTCCATGCACGAGGAGAAGATGCAGACTGGGAAGAGGAGTGGGAAGGGCCTGAGGACCAGCCCTGGGCTGGGGTCCCAAATCCTGCACCCACAGTGCTCCCCGGGGCACCAGATTTTCACTCAAGAGAGGACTAACCACCTAAATGAAAGCTGTGCTCTTCTGGATGCTTCTTTGGCCATGTGTAGTTGGAAGAGACGAACAGATAGGCCTAAGGCCAGATCCAGGCCTCACTTCTATTGGAGGACCCGCTGGTTCCTTGAGGCCGGAGGGCCCTCTCTCCTCTTGTCAGGAGTGGGAATTTTGTGACATACATCGGTCCCTGTGAGGCTGTGTCACAGGGACAAGCACCCGAATGGACGTGAAATAGAGAGAGACACCTGGAGGAGGGCGTGTGCCACCCAGCGACGATGCACAGCAAAGGTGAAGGCCGTATTTTGATGCCAAATTCTCAAGGAGGAACTGGGAACCGAGGTGTGGAATAAAACATTTCTTAAGAGAGACAGAAAATGGAGTTTCAGAAACACACAATACTGATAAGTGTTCATTCTGCGATGTTTGTACCCAAAACTTAAAGCAGCTAGCAGTGATAAAAGCAAAGTACCCCAGGGGTGTCTGGCAGGCATCTGGAAGCAGGGGAGGTGCCTGCAGCACACAGGGGGTGCCAGAGCCTGACCAAAGGCAACAAATGGGGAGATTTCACTGCAAAGTCACCAAAAGCAAGTGCGCAAAGTGCAGAGCAGGGGTATAAAATATTTCCATCGTGAAATCCTGACCCCATCAAAGGCAATACAAAAACGCTGATTGCCTTTAGAGAGAAGGGGAACAATTCAAGTGTTTGTTCAGCAGGCAGAGAGGGAACATTACCCGGTGTACAGCCCACAATAGGCCCTGCGATAAACACGTTATAAAACAGATATTTGCACAGAACTCCCATTGCTTACCATGGGCAGTGCTACCAAAAATCCTCTGGCAAAGACGGATGTGTCTGTGTGCCGCAGGGCAGCGTGGGCAGGAGGATGGTGCCTCTCCCATCTCATCATCCTGCACGGGGCATTCTCCTCCGCAATTTCTCCTCTCATGCTAACAGAGCGTTATGGCTGAGTTCATCAGATGGTGTTAGCTGGTGTCACCCTGCTTAACAGCACCGTAAAACCAACGGCTCAGAAGGGCTTGTCACCACAGCCATGGACTTTATAAGTACAAGTCTGAATAAATATCTAACTGTTCACACCCTTTCCAAAGCTTTGGAACAGGAACGTGCTGAACCAAGGCACTGGTTTGGGTCTGAAGTGGCACTGGCTGCACACTGAGAGGGGAAATGGAGGTCAGATGGGCAGTGCCTGCTGCAAGGAGCCGCGGCTTCATCGCCGTGCACCGCTGCGTGTGGAGGGGAGACGGCAGCAAGGGGGGACAGAAAACCTCAGACAAGTGGGCTGGAAACCGAGGGCATTCACAGCCCATACTACCTGACCAAAATGCTGTCAAAAATCATCATTTCCAGTAGAGTCAAGACAAAGTGTCTCCCACAAGCATCTCCTGAGTGGCCTGGTAGGGCACGGAGCCCCTCCAAAACAGGCCCCGGGGCCCAGCTCGGTGTGCAGAGCCTGGGGCTGCACGCTTACACCCTGCATGAAACCAGGCCAATTTCTGCTCATATACAGAAGTAACAGAACCTGCAGATATATTGTGATTTACTTTGCAAAACTCACATGAAAAATAATAATCAGGCATCACACGATTAACCTTCATTGCCCAACAATAAGCACCAAAGCGCAGCACCCACATGTTTAAAGGACTTAGCTTCTATCCTTCCTGTCAAAGTACCAAAAATAGAGGTAATTTCAGTAGGGAATTATTGCAGTCAGGTGGTGTGAGATTCACTCTGATGTACTCTGAGTGATGTGTTAAACAATGATTTCCAACACAGCCTGTAGCAGAAAGTTTGCCTGGAATGACATTTGTTGTGGCACCGGTGGCCGCTGGAAGATGGATTCGTGTGCGCGCTTTGAGCACCTGCCTGCAGAGGTGTTGCAGATAAGTTCTGCACAAGCAGATGACAACACCAGTTTTGCAGGCAGTCTCAGACTGAATTTATGCTCCAAAGCAGCAAAGAGAAGGCTGTCTGCAGCAATTTCTCCACTGCTTTCACTAAACATATGCAGCCAAGCTGTCGGCTGTTATTAAAAGTTGCACGGTGATTTCTTCAACAATAACTATCCTTTAGCAAAGCAGCTCACTCCGCTGGGGTTGCTTGCGACTTGTTTTGCTTTCAGCTGCCCAAGTTTTGCAGAACTGCTTCTCTTTGCTATGCGATTGTGAGCGGTGACATTTATAAATGAATATAATGTTTGAAATGGCATTCAGACCTATTTAAGCATCTACACAAACAAAGCGTTGATAGTCGGGGATTAGCAGAACACCGATACCAAGATAACCCACACGAAGGCTACGGAGCAGTGATGGATTTGCCCACTATTCTTTCCCCTTTGTTAGGGAAGCCTTCACAGTGAGGTCACTTCTTTACCCTGCAAACAGTCAGCTCCGGGTTTCCCTCTGTGTTGTCACACAAACATGACAACAGTGTCCTCGTCCTGCAGACCGCTGCCACCTCCCCTGGGGACAGTGGTCACAGACAGAGCCACTGGCCCCACTCCTCCCCCTGTTTTGGGACTGGAACCATTGGCTTTTGGGGAAATTAATTCCTCTCTGGGCCACTGAGCGGAGTGTACAGAACCCGTATTCTCCCAGGTGAGAGTGTTTTTGTCTCGTTTGCAGTGCGTGGCTTCCTGGCCTGCAGACTGGGCTGGCTCTCACGCCGACCCCAGCCCCATGGCACGGCACGGCTTGGCTCGGCATGGCATGGGCCGGCTGCCAGCCTCCGCTCCGCGGCCCTCTCCCAGCCTCTCAGCAGGGCAGGCTCCCTGCTTATCTCCAGCCCTGGGAAGCCAGCTCAGGAAGCTAATCGGGCAGGAAACTACTGACTTTTTTTAAGGTTCGTGTTCTGAAAGTTCCTCCGGCTCTCACGAGCTGTGCCCGGGCAGCAGGAGAAGGGCACGGCTGCTCCCTCCTCTTGCTGCCCGGGCATCGGCTCCGCTTGGCTGCCCTTCCCCTCTGGACGCCTTTCCAAGGCTGCTCACGTGGGTTTGGCCCCTTGTGTTTCCAGATCATACCTGGCTGCCTGCAGACTGCCTCTGAGATGGAGAGAAGAGGCCGAGCCTCCCAATGGAGTGTTCCTGGCACTGCCCCCAGTGGGCTCAGACCCTTGCCCAAAGAGCCGGCATCTTCTGCCTGAAGCCCGGGGAGGTCTCCAGCCCGTCACCATAACCAGCAGGATGCTTTTCACCAAACTGCACCGGTTTCTAAGGCATGGCAATACCCCCTCCACGTGGGAAGAGAGCGTTTTGCTTCTGCAGACTGCCCTGATGCTCTCGAGATGCCAACAGAGGCACCTGGCAGACCCCGGGGATCACCACGAGCTTTGTAGGGCCAGGTGGGCTCCCACCAGCGCAGCACATCCCTTGCTTCACAGACGCCCAGCAGTGCCCTGGGTGTCAAATCCAGTTGTGCCTGAACTGCCGGCTGCGTTTCAGCTGCCTTACGGCCAAACACAACGCGAGTCTGACCGCCCCAGTGCTTTTGTTGCTTTCAGGTGCTTTTTTTTCTCTCTCTTTACCAGTTTTCCATTGTCTGCCATTTACAACATAGCCGCAGAGGTAGAAAGGCATACACTCACCTCTCTCTCCTATCTAAGCCACTTTCAATCGAAGGCCTAGTGCTGTTTCCATTTGGAAAAATGTTTGCGCAGGCCGTTTACAAGGCCTTTACAAGCCAGCGTGCGCCAAGACCTCTCCGATTTCCAATTTGCTGCGACTGAGCCTCACGGGCACGAGGAGGAAGGAGCCGGCTCGCACCCCTGCGCCAGCTGCAGGACATGGCCACCAGGCACGGGCACAGAGGACAAAGGGGAAGCCAGAAGCAGAGAATCAATTTGCAGGCAGAACCGAAATCTCAGAGGTTTGCTGCCACTTCTGGAGTCTTCTCACGCAGGCGTGCTAGGAGCCTGGCTCCTGACGATGTGGGTTTTGAGCTCTTGCCTTCAAACCGCTTAGATGGGATCGATGGCAAAATGAACAAGTGTACTCGTTAAGTCCTAAATATGTCTGAAAAGGTGCACATAAATGCATACATCTCTATAAATAATGGCATAAATCTCTTAATATATGACTACAATTTATTTCTTAGCTTGCTACCACTCTCACCGTGACTGTTCTCATCCTCTCACATGTAAATGCCCTTCTGCAGCACTGCTGGTCAGGCGAAGGCAGTGCCAGGTTTGCAGCAAGAAATCATCATCTAATGGCCTCAGCAGGGGCTGAAAGCCAGCACTCGCTGCCAGTTGCTGTGGGCTTGGTGTGGTCTCTCCTCCCACGAGCACCCCATGCTGCCGTGCGGAGCCAAGGCTGACCACAGGGGTGCTTTTGGGAGACTGGGGAGGATGCAGGTACCAAGTTCACACGGTTTTCTAAGGGGTGCTGGGACAATTCTTGCCTTTCCACGCCAGCCCCCTTGGGTGGAAGGACACTGCAAGGATGGGCACGTGAAGGAGGACACCAGGAGGAGGCAGGCTCCGTGCAGGAGCAGAGCAGGTGGTGGCGTGGGATGATTGAGGGGCAGAAGGACCAAGGAGGGTGCATGGGGAGAGCAAACAGGGCTTTCCCCAGGGACACTCCGGGCTGCACTTGACGGCCTCACAAGCACCCCGGTGCAGCACACGAGTGCATGACAAACCTCAGCCCCTCGAGATTAGCGATGGTTGGGAAATACTGTTGTCGCTCCCCACGAAACTTCAGGAGCCCTTCACAAAAAGTCCCCCAGATTCCCAAGGGCTTTCAATGAGCGTTAAGATTTTTCTCCGGTGCCCCTAAATTTTCCCTCGTCCCACCCAACCGTGGCCATCAATGGCCAACGGGGCTCTTGTTTCCCTTGGTCCTCGTCCAGCTACGCGGGACCTCAACCTTTGGCTCAGCAGTTTCACCCACTGCGGAGATGCCGCTTCTTTTTCCCTGGCTGATGCTCTTTGCTGAAATTGGGGTGGGGGATTTTCCTGCTGACAGTCAGAAAGCAATCTCCTTCCCTCGCAGGGGGTCAGTTTAACTGCACGTCACCGTGCCAGACGGTGAGCGTTAGCACCACCCAGTTTCATTAGTTATCAAGGGCTAAAGTTACACTTCGAACATTCATCAATCAGTAGGAAAAAATACGCCTCAAATTAAAACTCCCAGCGAACTCCAACACCTAAGGGCTTTTTCCTTTTACAAATGACATTTTCTTCCACTGAAAACAGAACTACTTGTGCAGGTGGTTTTTAAACACAAACAGCTGCTCCATGGAAATGCAGTCAGGGAAAATAATTCAGGAAAAAAAAAAAAAAAGTGAAAGACAAAGCCGTGGGTGTGGAGCAAGAATCTATACTGCCCCGATTCCCAGGGAAATATAGGCAGGGAAGAGAAACCTCAGATATAAACAGTAAGTGGAATTTCCATTGCACTGGTCCCAATAAACACACACGGGCTTTAAGGGAAGAAAAATGGGATCAAGGGAACAGGCAGAGCTGGTCGGTGTTGCGATGGAAAGCCTGTCTGAGGGGTGCAGCTCGTAAAAAGCCGCTTCATCTTTCAGTGTCAGCACAATGCCCGGCTGTATGTTAAACTGTGTTATCAGCTAGGGAAGCAGACCCAGGCTGGGATAAACATCACTAGATAGCCAGGTTTTTGTGGTCACGGCTTGCTTCTGCCTTTCCAGATGGTTCCTCCTTTCTTTTTGCTTCATTTCAATCTGTCCCTCTTTTAAAACACCCTATGGGCAGTAACTGTTTCCACCACTGCCATCATCATCTCAAATCCCAGTTATAAAAGTCTCTGGCTAAAAAGTACTAAAAAATATATATATTCTAAGTTGTTACACTGTGGTCAGGCTGGGAGGTGAACTACCCAAGATCACAGACCACCCCAGAAGGGTTTATTATAAGAGGTGAAATTACCCAAGGATTTAGAATATTGCTGCTCCTTTATTATTCCACCGCTTTGACCAGTAACATCTCTGCATCCTCCCCTGCCTCCCTCTTCTGCGCATCCTGTCAAGCAAAAATTACCAGCTTCACTTCCAGGACACTTTGAGCCGTAGCCCCTCTCCGTGTGCCACGGCCGTGTAGCCGCACGGTGTCGGCTCCCCTCCAGTGACTCACCGCTGAGATCTCGCCCAAAACGCTGCTCCCTCTCCAGCCCTGCCCTCCACCCGGGGCAGGCTCTCCCTGCAAACACCCACACCTATTTCCCCGTGCTCCTTCCAGCTCTCCTTCAAATTCCTCTCTCGATGCAGAAGGATTAATCTCATGGTATGCTACGACGGCTGTCAAGATGACAACTCGTGGTTTCCTCCTCTCTTCCACGTCCACACCTATTAATGCTCCCTTTGGCCGTACGGCCCTATGGTCTCCTGGCTTCTGCCATCCTCGTGGTGAAGCTCCCGAATCGTGCGGAGCAAAGAACGAAAAAAATACTGCATTAACCATTTGCTTACACGGGAGGGTTGTGAGCTCAGCTAACACAAGTGGGCCTGGTGCCACGTTCCTATCTGAGCAAGTGCAATTCCATTGCAATAAGAACCCCAGAGCATTACTCGTTACTTTTCCTGGTGCCAACAGTGTATAAAATACATACAGAAATGAAGATAAAGTCTCCACCTTAGGAGCTGCGTTCCAAGAAAATGACATGACCAGAGAAGAGGTGCAATGAAAGCCAATCTGATGCTAGTGAAGGCACATGTGCAACTTGTTAGTTCCACCATTATTTTCCCTTTCTCTGTACCTCTATTGTGTTACTGCTCTTTGGAGGCAAGGACTTCGCAACAGGGTGAGCCCTTCTGTCAAACCAGATGAGACCAACGGCATCCCGACCCGGGAAGGAGCGAGCGCCGGGCAGCCCTGGTAGGAGCGCAGTCCTTGGAGCGGCCAGATCAGAACCTCGGGCGCTCGGGAACACAGAGCAGTCGATTGCAATATTAACGTGCTGGTACAATGATTAAAGTTTGGCATTACACATTATTTTCAGATGTACTGACACTTCATTCTCATAAAGGCCGGCTCAGTTATGTTTGATTTGTATTAACATCTTATTATGTGAATATATTTGCTCAAAATTGCTTAGTAGTAAATCTCTATCTCGGAAATAAGCTTATATTTATTTTTAGTATTCATGAACTGCGCGGTATTGGACACCATATATTTAACACCTCTGAAGAAATCCACCGGTAACTTTTGAAAGGAACACCTTTATATATCATTATGGACGTTGTTTCCTTAACAGTTAATCACACACTCTGTAATCATGTGACTTTTACCTTAAGAGAGAAAAATGAATGACTCTTTAGCTTGAAATGAAAAGCCCTCTACTTGACCTTTCGATGTGAAAAACCACGTAGGGCCGGGTCCTGAGGGTGCTGAGCGCTCTTGGCCGCGCGCTGAGGACCCTTGGCTTCCCCTGCAGTCGGCAGAAGTTGAAGGCGTTCAACAATTTTGCAGGATCAACCCTGTAATCACTAAAAGCTCTCTCTAGAGTGATATAAATATGGACAGTCACTTCACAGATTTAGGCCAGCATTAGGGTTACTTTAAAACCAAAGCTGTCGGGGAAAATGTTGGATCTATGATATGGCTTTGAACCCAGGTCACTAAAATCTTTCCCGACGCAGCATCTTCTTTGGGATTCTTAAGAAAACTAAACCTGCAAAGACAAATATTATGGCAACAAAAATAAATGCGCAAGTTTTTAACCTTTTCAGGGAAAGTAATTCCTTTATTGGCTGCAGCTAAAACTTCCTACCTTTCTTTCCCTTTTTGTTGTATCTGTGAGTAATTTCTTCAGTCACATTGTTTATAAGAAGTGAAGTTATTCGTAATCATGCCTTAAGAGTATGTACACAAACTGGACATCCTAATAGAGCACTATGTATTAAATTCCTGATTGTTTGACATAAATTCTCTCTCTTTCTTTTACTCAGACAGGAAGCTTCCCATTTATTTACGAATAGGTTAAGACCCTAGTCATGTTCCTAACCATGTTCCTAAGTGCTAACATATATTAAGTAAATTTAGAGCCTCTTCTGCATAGGAAACAAATTAAACTGGTTAAACATGGAGAAAGACTAAATGTAATCTATCTTTTGTCATGTTTATGATATCGGAACGCATCTTATACGAATGTTCCAATTTGGCTGTTACAGCAGATGGGTTGCTTATGATAAACCACAACTACAGACAGAGAATGTGATAATATAAATCATAAAGAAGATAAATAATGAAATTCTTTGAAATAACATTGGTTAAATATTTAGACATTTGGTTTCTGAGCTTGCTTGCCCATACAAAACAGCATTCTCTACCAACAGAAAGAAACGCTCACAACAATAATTATATCGGGCCAACTAACGAAGTCTGGGGGAGTTATTTGTGTTTACGGACCTCTCTGGATTTAAGCATATAGAAGTTGCATAGACAGGGAAGGGGGATGCTCTGAGGGGGATAGTCCGGTATGAAAACCTACCTAAAAGAGTAAGGAAAACCCAAGAGCGAGCTATTTCCCCTTAGGTCATGGCATGCTGGAGCACTGTTGCTTCCTTCTCTGGGCTCCTTTGAGTAAAGTAAAAAAAAGTGAAATTTGACTTTATTCTCCCTAATTTATGGCTGGCCTAGCTGAGATGGCAAAAGCCAAACTTCAGAATTCTTACAGGGAGGACTTCAACTTTCCAATTCACAACAGTCCTGGAAGTCTGATTTCTACCAGTAAGTTAAGCAGGAATTGTAGCATGGAAACCCAGTGAGGGATACGTGCAACTGAGCCTACGACTACATCAAAGCAACCCAGTTCTCACAGGTTTTATTTCTACTCTTAGCTTTCAGAATTCCAAGGCAGGTGTCTGGTCCAAGCTGCACATCCAAGCTGTCCTGACGGGGAGATGAGACTTCCTGAAGGCAACCCTCGTCATCCTCACACAGGAGTTTATGGGAAACCAGGTGAAGTGCTCCCAAGAGGCGCCTCTCTTTTTAACCCGATGATCAATTTAAATTACTCAACAGTAGCTGACTAGCATAAACTAGGTGTCTAAGGCTGGTATTTCACGTGGCTGAAGACAGAGAAGTTTGGTGCCTATTCTGGTGTCTCAGTTTCAAATACCGCTTGAGTATTTTGCTCGGTGATGGCCAAAAAGAAGCAAGCTTGAGCAGCCAGCATTGAAACGAGAATTATTTATGTGGTAGGCTAGAAAATGAAGCCCCTGACTATTCAGATTTATGCTTTTCTGAATTTTCCAGGAGACACACATCACTTTACATAATTCTTGGTTAGCTCCATTTAACACCTACAGCAGTGAAAGCAACAGGGGTATTCATTAAAGACTTAAAGACAGTGGTATATTCACAACGACATGGTTCCTCTGCCCAGACCCTGGCCCGACCTAGGCCCTGGGGATCAAGGACCTGCGAGGGCACCCCACAGCCAGCACTCCCCGGCCAGGCACTGACGCACGATTCAACACACAGAGCGAAGCACACGCCGTCCCCCTCCCTTGTGCATCAAGGATCTTGCCTTTTTAAACCAAGCCATTATGATGAGGGCAGTGGGATTAAGACAGGGCCGGAGCCTTTTGTGCAGGTGGTTTCCCTAATAGGAGGCTTTCTAGTGAGAGAGCACTATATATTCTTGGGGCTCAAAGCTAAACTTTTATTAAAAGCAATTAATTCATTGAACAGGCTTGTATCGCTTTACAGTGCCTGGGCCTCTGCTTAAAAGAAATCAATTGTATGAGTACAGCTGAGAAATAACCGCTATAATAGATGTTTTAGCTCTTGCTTTTACTTTTCTCTGATAGCCCTTAAGGTGGTCAGAGGTAAAAGCGAAAGATGCATTGTAGCCTAAGGGATGATTGAATGAAAAAATGGGGGATGGGAGTATAGCTATGCTGATAGACCAATTTCCCACCACTGCAAGCCGGCGCAATTGATTGATGAATCCTTGCTCTGTCAAGAGGCAGCCCTTCAGATTTGATCACATAAATACTCATTCAACTCAAATTCTGCTTGACAAGCCTCAGACAGCTTTGTTCTGTCACAGATATCATTGGAAGGAAAATGCTCCATTAATCATCCTTAATTAACTTTACCATAGTCTGCTGGAACCAATATGTTCCCTGGCTAAATCCCTGAGACTTAGCTAGATTTCTGTAGTTATCAAATAGAGAGTTGTTTTTAAAGTTCCTCTCCCTTATTGCTGTTAACTACAGGAAATCTTTCCCAGCCTGTTTTTAGGAAGTCACTTCCATTGATCAGGAAGTGGTTTAATCCTTTGACAGTTAGGCTCGTTTGCCAGAGACACCCAATTATGCCTATTTCTGATTATAAAAGATTACTGTTCGATCCCCAGGAAGCGTGCAGGTTGCTTTACTTCCCAAACAGCCGGTTGTTTTCAGGCAGCTAGAAAGCTCTAAAAGCATCACTGAAAAACAAAACAAAACAAAGCACAAACAAAACAACAACAACAAAAAAACCACCATCAACAAAAAACTATGAAAAGGGAATAGGAAGAAACACCTTGGGTTAGTTTTGGACAATTAGGCATAATATACAATATTTCAGGCGCAAAATAGTATTTTTTTTTTCTCCCCAGCCTTTCTGCTTCCCTGCGCACCCCACTGCTGCTGGGGGTGTTGGATGTCAGCGGGCTGTGCCTCGCACCGTGTGCCGGGCTCAGCAGACAGCGTGCGGGCATTAGCCCGGGCTGCCGCTATCTTTCCTCACTCAGCAGCTGTGTCCTGCCGAGGAGCTGGAGCAAGCCCTGGGATTACCCAGATAACATTTCCCACCTCAGCAAAGGGTCCTCAGCCGGCTCCCGCTTTTGAGGGATGTTCTCTGTTCACAGGGGTGCCCCTGAAGAACACAGAAGGGGGTTTGCCCCGCAGAGTTACCCCCACGTATCATTACACAGGCAGTATTTATTTATTCCTGACGCCTTCCTGATGTTTTCATATGACCAAACCCTACATTTTCAATGGAATTTACTGGAACACGAGGGCTCCAGCACCTCGCTGGGCTGAGGCACTGCTGCCATAGGTGCTGCCCAGAGGATGGAAACACATTCCTGACTCATTCACTCCCATTGACCAGGATACGTCTCCATGAAAGGATTCACTGAAGATGAGGAAAGAAAATATCTTGGAATCCATTAGGTTAAGTAGAAGCAAGTGGGAGATCATGTCTCCAGTGGAGTAAAGCCTTATGTTCGTGCTTAATGCTACAAAACCTTACTCACGTGAGCGGCTCCACTTCTGAAAACTGTATTCCTGAGAGCGAAGAATGCTTGGGAGAATATGGGCTATCTATATTGATAAACCCCTGTGTGTGCAGCTGGTTACAGTCGCTGAAATATAACTTAAATTGTTGAGCAAATTTAATCATAAAAGCTAATACCTCTTTCTGCAGCTCATATTAAGGAAACAAATTATTTTAAAGTAACACTGCAGCGCAAGGGGAAAAAAGACCCTGCTCGATCCCTGTGTACATCAGAAATCTTCTGCTCGCCCTGGGGAGAAGTCGCTTTGTGTTTCGCTCCCCACCAGCCTTGGACTGTGGTCAATTTAATCAACGCGCTGTCTGACGGCCGCGCTGCTCCGCTGCAAATGGAAGTGACCACTTCAAGCTGTGCGCTCCGAGAAGCCAGCTGGCCTGCTTTAAAGTCTCTGGGAGCTTGACATGCTAACGCTTTCGTTGCAGCACAGAACATGCGAGTTATAAAGGCGTCTGCTCAGGTTGTACAACAGAAAAATCCCGGCTGAAAAGCCTTTGCCCACTGAAGGACCAAGCTGGAGGAGCATCATCTGACAGCAAGATGGCAATGAACTGGGTGGGGAAACTAAAGATACCTGCATAAAGAGTGGAAACAGCTTCTTGGTTCCCATCTTGTAACGTGTGGAACATTCACCTGAGCCAGAACAGCCCCCAGAGCCAAGTGCTGGTGTCCCCGAGCCCCAGCGCAGTGTGACATCGGGGCAGGCATCCTCTGGGGTGGGCAACACCAGGGGGGTCCTCAGGAAGAGCTGGAGCCAGCCAAACCTGGGACCTTCACGACTCTCCTGTGGGTTTGGCTCAGCTTTGCCATCACCACTCCTTCCCCTTTCCTTTCTCGGTTCCTTCTCCCATTCCCACACACTTTTCTCCAATGCTTGCTCTCTTCTCCGCTCTATTTCCTCCTAGCTTGACCACGATTTTTGCAGAAATTTCACTGAACGGGGAGCTCACGTGCCTCGAGGTGCCCTCGCCCAGCTCACACAGCCCGTGAGTTAGGCTTTTTCCCCACCTTCACCACGGATGTGCTCAGGCAGAGGAGAAGGGAAGGCAATGAAGGTTTCGGGAGGAAGAACTCCAGCCACGGTGCCTGCCTGGTGCTGCCTGGGAAGCCACGAGAAACCCGGATCATCAGCTCCAACCTGGGGACTCATGAAGCAGGTTCGGAGGTGGGAGCTGTACAGATTCTGCTCCTTACGGCACTGGGAGCTGGGGTTTTCCTTCTTACTCCGTCTCGTCTCAAAGTACAGACACCATAAATCAACGGACAGAGTGCCTAACGGAGGGAATACCCAGATGCAGCAAACTCTAAATAAAACTCTGTTATCTAGACCTCTGCGAGAGCGTCCAGCCCATCTCGAAGTCACACAGTGAAATAAACAGGATCAGATGTACAGCGAAAAACCTGTAAATGTCCTTTCTCATTACGGAGGTCAAAGAATGCATTAGTTATTTTTAACTAATGTCTTATTCGACCCCATGCAAACTTAAATCAGTTTGGGTCTGACTGATTCAAAGCTGTTCTCTGGTTCCCCGCTCTGCTGTAATAATTGACTAGGCTAGACTTTAGAAAGGTCAAAAAAGCAGCCCAGCTTCACATTATTTCAGCTAATAACTCAGTTCTTAAATCAAAATTTAAGAACTAATCTCTCAAAGCACTGTTTCCTCCCCCTCCATTAAATCCATATGTAATTTCAAATTAAATGATAGATGTCTAAAAACGTTACTTTTTGCTTAATTACTTTCAAGTTACCGGGGGACACAGCATGAGGGTTCGTCAGAAGATCTAGGATTCTCCAGAAATAAAACGGGAATTAAGAAAATCTAAGAAAAATCTCAGAAAAATGCAGCAGCGACTGAAGAACCTCAGGAAAAAGCAGCAGGCTCTGGGCAACCTAAAGGGAAAAGCAGGCGGACGCAGTGCAGCCGCCAAGGCGGGCTCAGAAGAGCGGAGCTGTAGGGGAGGTGGGGTAGGGCTGGTAGGACGCCTGTCAGCGCAGACGAGACGTGGTGCTCCCGGCAGACGTGCTGGGGGCTTCCTTTGAGGGACAGACAACAAAGGCTTCAGTTCAAGCTGTCACCGCTCCGCTCTCCAAGCACACGTTCCAGTAGGGCACCAGCATTGGGCTTATTAAGAGCAAATCTGAACATTGAATCTCGTCAACTGCTTAACGTGCGAGTTGGCATGTAAGTGACCAGAAGCCTACGCTACAGTAAGGGTGGAGATCCACTCTTTCATTTCTGTGAAGTGTTTTAAACAAATATTTAAATAATTTTTAAAGTAAATAAATAAATAATTTAAAGAAATAATTTAAAGAAAACCAAATTCCAAGTGCTTTTATTTCGTTGCCTTATTCTGCAAGGTTAGTGACTCGCAAAAAACCCTTACTCTGCATTCACCCTGTTCTTATTTCACTCTGCTGTCCTTATCTGACTCCCTTCGACAGAAATTGGCCTTAATCCCGATGTAGGGAAGCCAGACGAAGATGGTTAGGCAGTACGGCGGTGCTAACGAGTGCTGTCATCCCTCTGACTTCATCACAATCCTATGGAAGAAAGGAGAGAGAAAATTCCCCCCACGTGCCTGGGTTAGAAGGAGACCACTTTGCCCCGCTGGAAGTTACCAAAACCGCTCCTGTTTCCTGAGGATGAGGAAGGGAGGATGAGGACGGGAGGATGTCTGCCCAGGCACATCTGCACGCACGTCTTGGGGGATGTTTTGGGGACACAGCGGGTGACTGCACACATCTCCTGCTCTGGCATCACAAAACCAGGCATCAAACCCATCACTGGGCAAGGCAAGCTGTAGTCATCCAGTGGACACAGCAGCGTTTTCTCTCCCTCCAGCTCTCCTGTCATCTCCCCCAAAATGCCTTTTCCTTTTCCACTTCCAAAGAGATTTGTTTTGAAGATGCCGAACGCCGAGTTCTGACTGCTGTTTACGGGATGCTTACTTGGGGCCGCAATAAACGGCAAGCGGTTTGAGGTTGGCTCTTGGAGCTGGGACTGCTCTTGGGCTTTGTGTTGTTTTTTCTGCCGAGGGAGCTTTTCTTTCCCGCTTCCCCGTGGCCGCTCCACGCTGGGCTTTTGTTTGGCCTCTCGGCACAGCGCTGTTTATTTGCACTAACAGCACTGGCGGTGCTCCCCGTGGGCTGTTTGTCCAACGGCCTGTGGAGCCTCCATCATTTTATTGTTGACAAGTGGTAGGTGGGATCCAAGCTTTTGTGGTTACATTGTTTATTGATAATTACCTGTTAATTACCGCTGCTGCCAGATTCCTATAATTTACTATAATCACTGTTTTTCCTTGCTCTTAGAAATACATGCGAGAGAGAAGGGATAACAAAGAGGGCGAGAGAAGCGAGTGGGCCCACTGGTGATCTCTCCTTCCTGAGTTTTAAGGGTTTTTTTTAGGATTTGATTAATGTAACGTGGCTGCGAGCAGGAGCAGAACCCAGGCAGCTCACACCGCTGCAGCCCTTCGGTTCGCCCAGGGCACCGCCAGCTGGGGACAGCTCTGTCCTGTCTCCACGTGGGGGGTGGATTTGGTGGGAGAGCTCAACCAAATGAAACGCTTTCCCTCGGCAGTGGAAAAATGTAAGCACTTCAGAAAGACATTTTTTTTTCAGTTCTGCCATGTCTGAAGAAGAATTTTTAATGGTGATTTTTTTTTTTGGTCCATTGTTTTGAGCCTGACTTACTCTGTGCGCTAGGACGTCATCAGAGGGCGTCTGCAAGAAGAGCAAGCGGTGCCCTCAGCTGTAGCACTCTGAACGTATTGCTATAAAGGCAGTTAAGAGATGGAGCCTCATCCCCCAGCCATGGAATGGCCGCACACCGAACTGGGACCGTCCCGGTCTCACCAGCCGTGTGCTGACACCTCCCCAGTCCACGGGGAGGGAAGAAACCTGCCTGGGAAAGCGCTGGCTCCTCGAGCACGGCCCACCCTGGCAGGTGATGCTGCAGCTGGTCGGCTCTTCAGAGGGCCGCTGCTACCACAGGATTTATCTTTAGAGCCTGAAACTGCAATTTAGGCCAAGTATTTACATCCTTACGCGCATTTCCCTGCCTATGAGCTCTGGCGTGTCTTAATCCCATGTTCCAAGTGACAGCAGTTGGTGCCGATGCACACTGAAGGGTCGCAGTGATAACGCGGTACCCCTTCCGAGGTGTGGCCAACTCTCAACCTGAGCCTATCTCGAAACCCCAAGCATGAAAACCAGCACCACCGGCAGACCTGGAAGGGACAGGGAAAACCCAAAGCACCACCAATCCAGACCTACGGAGGGATTTTCATGAACGCAAACCACTGAAGTTTGCTGCAGAAGCAAACCAAAAGATTGCATTTCCATGTTTTGAAGAATTTACCCAGCTCCTCGTTATAGAAGCATCACAGCTGGGAAGGAACTGTGTCTTTGCTCAGCTACTCTTATAGGATTTGTATTCTAGGTGCCTATTTACACATTTCCTGGCCTAACCAGCCCCTCGCCCCATGCCGTGCACACATCAGGCACTGCCTGGCACCGTCCCTCCCGGTGACTCAGGCTCCGCACACTGTCCGGGCAGCCCGATCCCGATCCACTTCATCATCTTTGCCCGGTGTAATTGAGAGCAGAAGTATTTATACGCACCCATGTACCCTACGAGTAAATTTATAAAGGCAACTGTCTCTTTTAATCTGTAGCACAGCCAGTGTAAACAGTAATTTGAAGGAATATTTAGATTTATTGCATGACTTGCTTAAAGATCAATGTTTAAAATGGATACGTCGGTGCTCGGTGCTGCACACAAACACACGCGTACGCTCACAAACTGCTATTGTGATGTTAATTAACCTCGTTTATAAACCGCCAAGTAGACCCGTAACCTTAGCACCATGTGCAGCTAGCCAGAGGGATGTGAATTAAAGCCCCGTTAAGGGGAAGGGACAAAAAGCAGCGTGGTGCTGGGGCTGACCTGGGATGCCCAGCTCAGCACCACGGCCACTGCGAGCCCTCGCCCCGCCTCGCTTCACCTTCCCGCAGCCACCCCCGGTTATTTAAACTTCACTTCTGCGGTTTAAAATCATAATATCCCATTGACACGGGATCCAAAACTCCTTCAGAGCTAATAAAATGTCACCCTGCCAAACGGAGACGCTACGTGCCAACCTTTAGCCTCGTGTGAAATTTTATAACCGAGTTATAAACCCCTCAGAAAACAGGGCTCATAGTGGCGAGGCTGACAGATCCTGAACTGTACGGTTTCCAGCGGGTTCCTGCTCCATGTACGGTATTTCTTCTCCTCGAAGATATTAATTTACTTTTTGAAATGTTCATTGCGAAGATTAAGCGTAGGTTTTTGAAATGTGTTCACAGGCAATTTATGCAGGCACACAAATGTACTCTTCTCCAGATGGACAGAATACTAATTTGAAAATGATTTATGTGCCGTGCCGCACCGTACATCCATCCCCTGCTCAGAAGGCTTTCCTCTGACACAACTCTGGGATCATCTCATATATTAGCCCTCCAATAGCGTTAGAAATTCTCTGAAAAATTTATGAGGATTTTGGTGCATGGCATGGACGGGAATGAATTTTGTAGATTTCAGCAAAATGCCCAAGAATGGCAGAACAGACACCGAAGGCTGGTCAGCCAGCGGATACGCCAGGAAATAAAGGTCTATACATATCGAGCGTACACTTCTGCGGGAGGACAAGCAGCAGGAGTGCTCAGGAGAAAAGTGAGAAGACCACAAAGTCATTAACTCCTTAAAATAATCAGCCCTTTACCCCCAGATTTAGCATTTTGCTGTGCTGTGCAACTGTTGGCACCTTCTTGGAAGGGCAGCCCCTGGCACGGAAGGATGGAAGGAGACAGCCCGACTGTAGCAACCAGCCCCCGAGCTGACACTACATGGGCTTCTCATGGGCTTCTACATCACTCAGCTTGTAATATTTACCAAGAAATACTCTTTCTGCAATTAAAAATATTCTTAAATTACATTTCCACCTCTGTCGGAGCTCACTTTTCGTTTCCTCTCCTGGTGCGCAGCTACTCCGCGTGAGGACGGGTGTGCGTTACGCACGCAGCAGGTTTCCCTCCCCGGAATGAAGGTGCGTGCTTCAAGACAATCTCAGCATTCCCAGGGGAAAAATCTGTTCTTTGAAGCCACACATTTTCCATGGACTTCTGCATTCACTCTAAATAGAGGAGTATAAAAGACAGCGGTGATGAGAAAACGCACTTGCCTTTGAAGGGTGAAGGCGGAGGAGAATGAGCAGCATTTTCTTTATTTTTTTGACGGCAGTAAAATGTTGGGGGCCTTGCAACCCCCCTCGATTTCACGTGGCCTCTTGGAGCACCATAAGAGAAATAGCGCCGGACAGCTGAAGGCTCATTCAGCACAGGAGATGAGGGAGAGAATTTATAGATAGAGCGAGTGCGATTTCTCGCGGAGTACAGCCTGCTCCATCTCTACCTCGATTTTATCAACAACGCATTGACATTCACATCGAGCGGTTCCCACGCGAGACAGAAAAGGCCAAACGTGTGCACCCCAAACACGTGGCCTTGCACCGCACTGCCACGGTCCTTCTGGAGGACTGCTGGACCTGCTGCACGCACTGAAATGCCCCCAGCCACATCCCAGCCACCGAGATTTCGGTCTAAGAGTTTCTGCTGAGTATACTTGATGTTCGGGAGGTTCTTTAATTGTTGCAGAGGTGTTTTAATACCTTGATGCGCTTTTAAATGTCGTTATTGTTATTTAATCGCTGCTTTGCTGCTTCCTCTAGGGTTGGGGGAGCAAAGATAGAGGAGCTTTCTCCGAAATTATTTAAACCAGATTGGAAAGGTGCTGGAATAGTTTTGACGCCGGACTTTTTAAAAATTCCTTCTTATTTAATAAAGCTGGCCGAGGTTTCGGCAGACAGTAGTAAAGAGCAAATGCTGGGCCTGGCTCTGCTCCCACCGAGCTTTTGCTACGCAGATGAAGCTTCATACCGCACCGGCAACTGGAGCTCCGCTGAGCCCATCAAGATGATGATTAAATCAGCGAGGGATCTAGTAAAGGCCTGATTCACGGTGTTTAACAGCACCGCATCACCAGCCACCTTTATCTGTTACGATAAAAGACGGTCGCTAAGCAGTTTGCTGCAGAATTAGTCTTTGCCAGCGAGTTGAGCGCGATTATCATTTCAGAAAAGACACTGAAAATACCTGGCGGGGTGAATTCCGTAATTTGTTCTGTCAACTGGGAGAACAACTTCAGTAAGAAACTATTTCCTCTGCCCCTGCTTGAGATGATATATTTTATTTGAAATAATTTCCTCGGTCTGTGTCTGGAGGGTGAAAACTGACTTGTTCTTATTTATCTTTCTTTTGGGGCCGCATGAATTTCAGACTCATGAAAGCGAGCGACTGATAGCAGTTAAGGCAGGCAGGGCATTGGCAGGTGAGCTCTGAGCCTCCGCACTCGCCAATGCCTCTGCACTGCAGCCCCGAACACCTCAATGTCCTGGGGAACAGCCGGCCCGTTACAGGCGCTGCCACTTCTAAAATACCCATAACCGTGATCTACGACTTGGATTTCCTATGGAATGGCAACTAGATTGGTTTCAGAACTGCTTCTCCCCCACCTGCACCAGCGTCTGT
Organism: Heteronetta atricapilla; assembly: GCA_011075105.1. Taxonomy (NCBI): domain Eukaryota; kingdom Metazoa; phylum Chordata; class Aves; order Anseriformes; family Anatidae; genus Heteronetta; species Heteronetta atricapilla. The sequence continues at coordinate 21,823,727 of CM021739.1, read as the reverse complement.
AGAACTCCCCGTGCTGCAGTGCCCAAACGCTGACTGGGGCCATCGGTCCCCGCGCCCGGGCAGGGCACACGGGGTGAGGACACAGCCACAAGGCTCCGCGGGGGGTCTGAGCCTCGTTTAGTGCTAAGGAACAGCAGCTCTCATGACTTCATGAGAAAGCAATGTCTCACCTGGAGGTGTAAGTGCACCGATTTCCAAGCCTACCACTTGTGGTGGGCACCGCTGTATGTTCTGCCAAGCGTTTTGGCTTCATGCTGCCCTGTGGTTTCTCCAGCAAGAGCCAGAGCTTGGCTTTGACCTGGGCTGGCTGAGCCCAGCCTCACAGGTGCTGCTGAGATCTGTGCTGGGGACCATTGCTGGGTAACCACTGGATGTGGCCTTACCCGGGGTGCTACCGCTCGAACCAAACATCACGTGCAGGAACAAAGCCACAAAAGTTTCCATTGCCCCAAGGTGACTTTACGATGGCATCCCCCAGGCACCGCTACAGCCCACGGCCATGAAACGGCACCGCACGTTACGGAGACCCAAAGATCAGTTTTTTTACATCTATTTACCTCAGCTCCGGTTTTGGAGGCTTAGGTCATTGCTCCATTGCTGCCACGCCGTGCCTCACAGCACAGCTTTTCAAAGAATAGAGAAGAAATGAGATAATGTGCATCACCTCTGAATCATAGACTATCTATTTCCAGTGCAACCAGTTGCCTTTCATCCCTGCTTTCCTAAGAACAGATTTTATACGGTATGCGAAACCAAAGGTTGTTACAAACCGTAAGTCAGAGATGAATCAGTTAGGAAGAACCCATTAAACATGAATCCATGGAAATCCTCCTTTTTTGTTGTTAAATATCCCTACAATAAATGCTACAGTGTGACTTGCAATTTCCTCAAGTTCCTTTTCGCAGAACAATGATGGTTGGCAGCCACTCAAACTACTTCAGTAAACTTTGCAAGATAGAAAGCAATTTAGGTCCCCTTTAAGACCGCATTGCTAAAGTTATGCTCATTGATTTCCAGCCTCATAATTAAAATTCCTCATTAAACATGCTTGACAGCTGAATGTGATTCCTTTTACCTGCTACTGCTACCTTTTTTTTTTTTTTCTTTGTGATACCATTTCATTACAAAAGAACAATAGATTTCCTTTCAGGGTAACATAAGGGCACGGTGAGTAATGTACTTTCTATCCTACAGAAGGCCTAATATTGTTAATTTGCTAAATCAATTAAAAGAAACCACTTTGGAGCGAGATGCGGGTCTTGCATATGGATCACATCAGGCATAATGTGCATGAGTTCAAAGGCTGGCATTTCGCCCCAGTTGGCACCTAGCAGTTTACTCCGATCCAGGGAATTTGGCTCTTGATTTCAAACAAATGCATCCTGAAGGCTGAAGGCCAGGAGCAGCTCGATGTGATTTATGCTTCATACTTTCTCATAACACGAAACCTAAAGAGCTTAAAAAAAAAAAAAAAAGGCTAATACTGGGCATTTGCTGCAATGTACATGTAAATACAGCAACCCAGCCCGGATCCCAGGCACCCGGCGAGAAGCGCAGCTGGCTCGCTTGCCCCTTGCACTGCTGTTTAATACAACCTTGTCCTGCCCGCGACTGCATGGATGCCTGAAATTACTCCTCCTCCTGCCCGTTTAGACCCTGCACGATGGCAAGGACCTGTTTGTAAATGGGGGGAGCCTGGGGGTGCAGGGGCCGACTGAATGCCACTCACCACGCTGTTGGATCTGGCCGTGGCAGCACTGACGTCAGGCACCTCCCCAGCACCCTGGCGTTTCTCTGGCTCAGGCGTGCAGCGAAGGAGCAGAGCTTCCCTTTGCAGTCATAAAGTTATCAATGGGAACGGTTTAAAAGGCAGATTTACATTTACAGGTGGTGTCACAACATTGTGTTTTGCCTAGCCTACCAAGCAGCTGTCACAAAACAAGTCTCAGAGCCGATTCAGACCTGGGATGGGGGAAGGGATCCCAGACCAGCTGATTGTTCTGCAGTTCAACACGGCAATCAAATCCTGGCCCTCGCTTTCCAAATCCCAGCTTACCAATCCAGGCATGCAGCGTGCCAGTCACCACGCCAGCAGAGTGCCAGGCAATGAGCGACATGTTAAGCACTGCAATCCGGTGGTTTTCCATGAAAAATCAGCGAGCTGCATGACCGTGCTCTGCTGGTGCCCGAAGAGGGTGAAGCCCAGCGCCGCACGGATCTGCCCTCATGCACATAAACATCACACTCGTTCAGAGCTGTGCCCGCTGGTAGCTAAGGCGCTGTCAGCATTTCCATTACAAACCCCATTTTTCTACAGTATAAAACTCGGATATTTTCCCCCCCCCCAACATTTGTGGATGCAATGCTTATGAATCTCACGGTGTGAATATTTTAAGTCCTGTTACGATGAAATTTGGTACCACAGGCTGTGAACGTGAAAGATATTCATCCTGAAAGAGGCTGGAGAAATGAAAGTTTAAAAAGAAAACAGCAAACGATCGCTCAAATATCAATGATTCCAGCTCGGTGACAGATATTGCTAATTTTTCCAGGACACAGGCATGGTCTGAGGGGAAGCAGCGATTCCTGCTGCCACTCGGCCTTCCCCTGAAAGCTTCTGCCCACCAAAATATTTCAAGAGTCCCTCCATGGAGAGATGCCCTCACTACCAAAGCGCAGGCACCAGGGACCAGACAGGAGAAACACCGCGAGGATTTCTAGCAGAACTAAGTGCTATCAACATTCGGAGTGACTTAATTTGGCTGGGACCAGGCTCACAGGTGGAGGTGGAAGTGCTGCACCGTGCAGGGGGCAGGCAGAACCCAGCGCCGGTGTAGCGGAGCCCCGGAGCCACGCCACGCACCCCTCCAGGACCCACGGCGCTGCCCCTTCTCCCACAGCGACCCAGGACCGCCAGGTCTCTGATTTGGGAGCGCTCGCATCTCTCCCAGGAGCTCTTTGGCCGTGCCTGGTGCGGGCGATCCTGCAGTGTATCAGAGAAGACGCAGGACGTATCTCATGTCTCCGCTCTTTGTTTTTTCTGGGAAGGAAATCCGGCTGTGGGGGCCCCTGGGAGCCCCGGGACGCTCCGCTGGAGCCCTGATAACCGCGGGACGAGGACCTCTGCCATCCCTGGATGCTGGCTGAAAGTAAAGGCGGCCCTGCGGGAGGCACCTTCGGCTGCACCGCCGGCAGGACATCGGTTCTGGCGTCCCCGATGTGGCTGAACTCACCGCCAGCCCCCTGCTGCGAGCCCTCCCCGCAGCCCCACTGCCGGCCTGGGTTGTGTCCCCCCGGGGATGTCTTGGCCACGTGTCCAAGAGGGAAAAGGAGAAGTAAAAGCAATACTCAAAGGGCCTCAGAAACCATCCCGCTCCCCAACCTCAAAACCGCTCAGATCTTTTTCTCTGAGCCAATCTTCTGTGTTTTAGAAGAACAGAGGCGAAGTGGAGGGGGGAGAAGAGCAGCAGAGGATGGAGGGGGTGTGAATCTTTGCAGGCTCATCTTTGACTGTTCCTGAGCATTATTCATTTCCTGGAGCAGTGTCCATGGGAAACGATACAGTCACTGCTCTTCGAAATACTCCAAATGTACGGCACATGAGGGAGTTCTCCGTATTACGACATCATTCGCATTTTTGAACTCTCTATCATCCTTACACTTTAGGAGATTCTCCTCCCAAAGTAAACAAATTTTGGTGGGGCTCAGTGGAAATCTTTTGCGGCAAAGTGATGAAAAACACGTACAAGGGGAAGAAAAACCTACGCTTTGGAACAGGTCCGAGTCAATCAAATGAACACACTGCGTTTAAAACGTCCCCGGTCTCAATATCTTGTCATTGGCAGGAGGGAAATGCAATTTATGAAGGTGAGCCTTGGCACCCAAATCCTTCATTAAAGCCCTCCAGTTGTTGGAAACATCTGGATGTGTTTTGTGCAACGCAGCCCCGCACACCAGAGCAGACCCGGGCCTGCATTTCTCGGCACCCTCCCAGGACTCGCTGCGGGTCCCAGCGGGCTCCCCGGGCCTCCCCCTGCCCTGCGGGATGCTCTCTGCCCTCGGTACACTCTCACTGGTGTTTTTCTATTTGCCTTCCACCCACTCGTTTCGTTTCCTTCTCGACTTCAGAGCCTGTGTCCATCGCAGAAGGCCTTAAACGCCTCTCCCAGAGCAACCGGCAGACACGGAGCCTTTTAATGTTATCACGGCAGTGCTGGGATGTGCGAGGGTCTGCGGGCAGGAAACACGGCAGCGGGACAGACGGAGAGATACACCGACCTTGGGAAAAGCCTCCTGCCTCGGTCCAGCCCTGTGCCGCGAGCACAAAGACACGTTTGTTCGTAGCCCTGAGGCATAAATAAATTAAACAGCACAGATTATCTCTAGAGAGAATCAAAGGTGAATTTGATACACAAGAGTTTACTAAAGAAAATCAGAGAGAGGTGGCAAACACAACCATAGGCAAAGATTTTAAATTAATTTTAAAGTGACTCTGCTCTAGAAAGTAATTGAAAACATACCCAGCTCTTACAGCCACGAAGGAGCTGGCCATTCCTGCATGAGACAACTCCAAAACCCTCCATATGGGATCCTGACCGCTCATGTGACTTTTAATACCCACACGATGGCACTAAAATGGCCTATTAGATTTACAGTGTCATTAACCTTCCAGCATAAAATGAGAGTCTGCTCTGGTGAGAAAGGAAGAAAGAAGAAAAAAAGAAGAAAAAGAAAGAAAGAAAGAAAGAAAGAAAGAAAGAAAGAAAGAAAGAAAGAAAGAAAGAAAGAAAGAAAGAAAGAATTAGAGAGAGAGAAAGAAAGAAAAAGAAAGAAAAAGAGAGAAAGAGAGAAAGAGAAAGAAAGAAAGAAGGAAAGAAAGAGAGAAAGAGAGAGAAAGAAAGAAAGAAAGAAAGAAAGAAAGAAAGAAAGAAAGAAAGAAAGAAAGAAAGAAAGAAAGAAAGGAAGGAAAAGGAAAATAAAAAAAAAAGAAAAAGAAAGAAAAAGAAAGAAAAAGAAAAAAGAGAAAAAGAAAGAAAAAAAAATAAAAAGAAAAAAGAAAAGGAAAAAGAAAAAGAAAAGGGGAGAAAAGGCTGGTCTCGCTGCTGCTGAGTTTCAGGTAACCAGTCCGTGAGGAAATGCTGACAGGGGTCACTGTGGCATAATCTTTCATTCAGCCCCAAAGCTGTCACATCCTCCCCAGATGTCTGAAACATAGATATAAATTTTCATTATCCGGCAGAATAGGGGCAGAGGTACACAAAATGATTTTTTTACCAATCAAATTATAGCTCATTGCCAGATTATGTGTAAACACTAATTTTGTGAAGTTTTCTTGTGGTCATTTATCTACAGCCACATGTAGTAGCAGTGCTGAAGCTAGAAAAAAAGAAGAAGGTTTTTCAAATCCAATTATTGTCTTCATAATCAGGTTGAGGACACATAAAAACTGAATAAAAAATTAATGCTGTTATGGAGGAACTGTGTTTTACCCGGCAAAACAGTGGGACCACATCTTGTTAATGAGAGCAGAAAGGATGCGCCGCTTCAGGAGGATCAGAGAAGCAGTTTTTGGTGTTGCGCGAAAACAAATTTGAGGTGTTTCTTGGAATTCTTTAAATTCTGGGTGTTTTTCCCCGCTGTACCATCAGCCTGGCTCCCACGGGCAGCCGAGCCTCACCCGGAGCAAGGCGAGGGTCTGCTCCCTCTGCCCGGCACACAGAGGACTTACAAGCGAAGACAGAAACGTATTTACTGTGGCAAGAAAAGCCGGTTGGGTCGTAATATCTTATGATCCTTCAAGGCAAATTCGACCAAGTATCAGGTCCTGGTGACGATAACCACTGGCGAACACGACCGGCTAAAGCTGGTAAAATATTCCTTACAGGTGAGGGCACGGCAGCAGCGCCGAAAGGCAGGGTTTGTGCTCTGGTCCCGCTCTTCAAGAGCAGCAAGCGCCGCACGTAGCCAGCAGTCATTGTGCAGTGCTTACAGCAACAGCAGAAGAAATCGCTCTGCTGGTGGCTTAGGGCACGAAGAGAGAAGGAAAGGCACCCAAGCGCCGTGTTTCCTTTTTCCGTGTGTGCAAGACAGTGCCGTTAATATTTCCCCATGTGCGACAGTGACATGGATATCTCTTCATGTCACAAGGAAGTCGCGAGGCAGGAGCTGCGAGATGTCTTTGTAAAAAGCTGGTAGGCTCAGAAAGGTGAAGCCTCCAGCGTTATCTTGTTTATTATCTTGCTTGGGGACCGCACCAAATGATCTGCAAGCCCGGATCACTGTCACCCTGTTAGGATGAAAGATGTGCCTTTGGTTATGAACCACTCCTGAGACACCAGATTAGAGTTCAAAGGCTCTTCCTTCCATTAGTGGTAAATGCAGGAATTCTGCAACAAAGTGGTGTACGTGGCGTCGGCTCTTGCGTATCACGTTGCTATTTCACTCCACAACCGCTTTGCAGGAGTTGGAGCTACTGTTTGAACCCCAGCTACGTCTGAGCCAAAAGCTCGGGGCATGCTCACTGGATAACCCGGATTCTTTTCTACGAACCGTCAGCAAACACTTTGTATATGTCACAAGCCTCCCACTCCCTTCCAAAAGACTGGGATTTGATGGAAGGAGGAAGAAAAACATGACTATTATGGGATCCTGTAAGATTTAATACATCCCCTGGAAGAAGTGAAGCATGCCCAACTCCAATTTCAAACAGGGGATACTGAGCAAACTCAATTTTCTCATGTAATCTGGGAAATTCCACTTGGAAAGGGAGTTTTATGGATGTCAGGAGCCGTATTTCCTGCTGTAACACTCTGGGAATGGATTTCTCCTATCTTGGATTCAGGCAAAGCTGACAGAGCCAGCTTGGCCACCTCCCTAAAATGGTGCTCCCCATTGTCCAACAAGAAAGTCCCACATCAAACGCTGCCACAGCCGGAGAACATCAGGAAATGCATTTGGGCAAGACCCGTACAAGCAGCCTCACCCCCAGATCACCCTCCCCGTGTCCGGGGACCTCTGTGCCGGGCGTACGTCTTATTAAGAAATCCCACAACAAATTCCTGCCTTTGGTACGACGCAACGAGCGCACAAAATTATGCAGGTCTGCTTTAAATTAAAACAAAAGTTGCACCAGATAGGATCTCTGATACATATTGAGTTGCTTTTCTCATCTGAGATTCTTCCTCAAACAGCTAAAAACAATTAGGATAAACGAGCAGATATAAAGGTCAGCAGTACAAACAATTCTGGGAAAGCTAGATAGCTCACTGGATAGTTCCTTTACTTCCGTTACCGCAGAATGAATAGATACATGTCCAAACTCACTCGCAGCAATCTGATTAGAAAGATATTCAGAGCTCCTAAATAGCTTTTGTGGTTTCATCTTTTTTTCCTAGCTGAACTGCCTCTACGCTGCCGGCCCGCCACAGATCTGGCAAGGAGGACGCTCTTCTGGAGCAGCAAAGCTCAGGGTGTTTTTGCCATCGTACGCCGGAGCCCGTGCGGGAACACCGACATGTGGCACTCTGGCACATGCGTGTCATTCCTCGGGACCGTTAGTCATCCGCGTAATGCCTAATGACATCACTCTGGAAGGAAATAGAACAAGAGAAAAATCGATGGACAGCAGATACCTACCTATTATGAACTATAATTGTGCATTTACCAGCCTGCCAAGCCATAAATCTAGTAGTTTAAAACCCATTTTAGCATACATTCATATATGTTAGGAGGTTGTTAACACAGGGGTGAATTATAGCAAACGGGCTCCTAAGCAGAGTCAGGATATGTATTTTTTTAAATAATTATAGCGTTCAGCACTGCAGTTAAGGCTCAGAAGGGTTTTGTATTCCACCAGCTTTTATCCCTAACCAATCACAATGGCAAAGGACAAATCCTCTTAGACTGCAACTTTCTACCCCTGAGCAGTCTTCGTAGCAAGAATTGATCATGGGGGGCGATCCGCCAGTGCCTCGTTAGGAAAAACCGGGCCATAATTATTGCGTGGAGTTAGGGCCGGACTCGGTTCTCACCGAAGTTGAGTGGAAGCCCTCTTGCTCTTTTTGTTCTGTGTTGGATTGAACCATTTGAGCTTCCTAACTCCAAAATGGAGAGGTTAGAAAAGCCCGAGTTAGGCCTCCAGAGATGTTCCGAAGGGTGTTTGCCTTGGCCAACAGAAACCATCCATAATTCAGGCTGAAGGAGGAAAGAGCCGCTGCGAACGGCAGATTGTGCTCTGACAGATTATTAAACATCGTGCAAATACTTCTGCTGTGGTAGCTCGGAAAAACCCCTTGTTCTCATACCAGCGGTCTGTCATGTAACAAATTCTTAATAGGTTTTGTATGAGCAAATAGTAATGATTTTTGGTCAGAAAAAAAACAGTTTTTAAACACTCATTATGATGAGGAATTCATGGGAAATGGGTTTTAAAACACCAAAAAGACTTACTAATGACAGAGAACAGATACCCACGGAAATTAGTACATGGTCACGATACCAACCAGAAAAGCAAAAAGAAGTAGTGCAGAAAAAACTCCACTTTACATTTAATATCGTATCCCTCATTCACCCAGTTAAGTCTACCATAAATACCGAAGAGTCTGGACAGCATACAGGGAGTGCTGCCTATGTGCACGGCTCCTGGCTCTTACCCAGCTGGTCAGCTTGGGTTCAGCTCTAACACTCCCATAAAATGTACCTTGCAATCACTGGATGTGTTAGTACCCATACACACGGCGAAATACAGAACTGTTTTCCTCCATTTTCTTCAGAATGCAGTCCGTAGTCACCACACTTCAATATCTCCTCAATAACAAACGCGTACTCTACACAGTCTTCTGCCAAAATGGCATGTTTTGTTTCTGGACAGTGTAATGAATTGCTTTAGCTCAGAACAAAGATAATTTAGCACTTCAGGGAGACATTTTTGGCTTCTGCAGAACCATAAACTCTAGCTTAATCAGTTTTGAGTCAAATTCCTAAAAATGTCAAAGAAGCTCCAAAGAAACAAGGTCATTTTAGTACAATTTCTTCACATGTATTTTTCCAAAAAAGTACAATCAATTTCTGTGCCCGGTGGCTGTGCTGGTGGTGGCGGTTCTGGCAGCTGCTCGTGAGAAGGTGGTGATCAATGGCTCACAGTCAGACGGAACAAGCTCAAAAGCTCTCACTTTTAAAGACGTCTGTGATAACACATATGGGAAGTTTATCAATTAATGATGCAACTAAAAGAATACCTCACAAATATGTGGGAAAAGGTGGTGAGGAAGTAGCTAACGGTTTAGCAGATGTTGCTCTGCTTCTTCAGAGGAGAACGTACTAATTAAAGGGTTATGCTGGGTGCCATAAAAGCAGACATTTGTGCAAAACACGATATTTATATTTATTGCAGTATTCCTTTTATGTAGGGTTAAATTAAAAAAAAGAGAGAAACATTAATACAGATGTAATTGCTGCTGGAGGTAAATGTTGTTGTGACACCCACTCTATTTTTCTGCCGCTGCATGATCTCCCCCTTCACGCTGCAGGACCAAGCGCACAACCTCCCTGCACACCCAGCCCCTTCCTCCCGAATACTTATCGCAGATTAATGATGTGGTGTAGGGCCCGTGGCCGACAACATGTGCATGAACTCAATTTCCACATGGTTAGCCAGAATATGAATGCTTGCTTTTGGGCCCAACCATCTCACGACAATAAATATTTACTTGCAGTATGGGTATTCCTAAGGTCATTTTGCAGCTCTAGCAGTTGCCTTGCTGAGTAAGTCTTTCTCCTGGAGACGGTTCTTTGTCAAAGCCATCATCTCCTTTCTGAGTTTTGCTCTTAAAATGTAGTGGGAAGAGTTATTAACTGGGCAGCCCAGCTGATCCCTAGTGCCAGCATTTCTTTAAAACAAACCAAATCCATTCAGAAGCCTAAATATAGGTTAAGGAGCCTAACTTATGGCATCTTTTCTTTTTTTAAAAAACAAAACAAACAAACAAAAACCTTTTCCTTTGTTTCCTAACAGTTCTCTTCCCAAATATTAATGCTACCCTGAAAAATCATTTCATAGGTTGCTCCGTTCCTGCCTTGAGCATGAAAATCTCCGGGATTACCCCAAAACCTGTATCATCAACCCTCTCTGCATCACAGCAAGGTGGCAGTTCTTCTATCGTCCCGTGTCAAGCCTGCTTTGCAGCTGTAAGACATTTGGAAAGTATAATTGATATTTCTGTAATACACCAGCTCCAGTCCTGAAGTCTGCTATTTGCTCTCTTTCCAAAGCTTGCTATAAGCAAACCACAACAAGCGTTTTCTCGAGCCAGTTCAGGCAGCTGGAAGACTGATTCGGCAGGACCTGGAGCCATCAGACACCCTAAATGTTGTAGGATGGAGCCAAATGCCAAAAGTGAAGCTAGGGCCGGAGGGAGAAATATTTTATGTAAATAGGCAGGAGAAAGAATTTATGAAAACCTTGGCTTGTGCTCTCCCACTACTAAAATGCTCCCGACATAAGAGTTTTATAATTTTGTAAACACAAAACTCAAGACTTTGATCCAAATCCCACTGAAAGTCTCCTGTTGAGTCCCGCAGCTTTTAGATTAGCCCCAGAAATTAAGAGATAACAAACTCCAGGGACGAGAGCAGCATCGCCTCCAGTGCGCAGCATCCCCAGCTTGGGGAACCCCACTGCCATTCCTGCAATTAGCACATAAACACACCAACGGGATATCTCACATTTCCAGTAGATAAAAATACGAATTCCAGCTTGCTCCAGTCTTTTCCAATTGGGAAATGGTTTTAGATTTTCCTCTCGCTCCCCCGAACTCCCAAACCGATTGCAATCCTTTCTAGATTTCCTACGAAGCCCTTAAGCACGGGTCAGTTTTTAACAAGCTCTCAACCTTTTGGCACCTTCTGTTCCTTTTCAGATCATGTTGATAGTCGAGCTATTTCCTGGTCTGCTTTCAGCAGAGGCGTGCAGGTTTTCCTATTCGGAGCTGTAAGTAATTGTGCTCCACAGTCCCAGATTCATCTTCCACATTCCAGTCAGGACGAGATGGGCCAAATCGTTTCCTGTTTTCTAAATACGAATGACAAATGCCCATATTTGACATAGCTTTCGGTAGTTTTCATGCTGGAAACTTTCCTGATGCTTCTCTCCATGCGTGATATATAAGGTGCCGTGCTTTATTGTGTGAGGATCGCAGAGTTCTGCTTCAACAAACACAGTCTTTTCTCAGCGTTTTATATTCTAGTGAGTCAAACCGCTTTGCCAGCCAGAGGATTTAATATCCTAACCCAGGGCAGGAAGCAAGGAAACTCTGTGACAGGGCAGACGCTGCTTGCAGTCCAAGCACGGTGGAGGACAATAATTATCACTCCACAGGGAGTGATTAGGCCCACTGAAGCTTGAGTGATTACCCTCTGCTTTGCTGACCCTACAATCAGGCCTGGATCTCCAAAGTTATGTGCAATTTTTAGAAGACAACACTGTAATGTAAGCACGAGTAGTTTTCACACACCATATGCACAATCAGACGATTCCAGGGGCAAAAGCAGCCAGAGCAATTAGCTGCTATAGAGGCTTCTTTGTGTTATATATACCATTCGGTTGCTCCTTTCTGCGCAATAATTTCCAGATAATTAGTAGGAGGAAACGAAAAAGAGTAATACAATAGGACAGAGCAGTGGTTTATACAGAAGTCCTGATTTACCAGCGATAACACAGGTTCCACAGGTTTTTCTGTGAAGAGTGTTGAAAAGAAGAGGCTGGCATTATCTTAAGCCCCAATCTTGCCCGAGCAATTAACAAAAGCTTGTGTTTTTCTTTAGCAGTTTATGTAGTGATCAGCCCAATGGACACCAGTGAGAATGAGAAAAGCAACCAAAATACCATTTCGCCATGCAAGAAACCATAAGATGGGGCAGTTTGTTTGGGGGGGTCTTTTGTTCCTGTAACATCTATGATGTGTTCGATAATGTCAAGATAAGGATTGGGAACGCGACTGCTCAGGCAAAGTCAGAACGTTCCCATTCACTGATTTCTGTCGGCATTGCACTGAGGGAAAAGCACAGCCCACATCCCAGATAAACTGCACCGAGCTTGCCTCTTGCCCTTACCTCACTTCCTCCTGACAACAAGTCCCGGGCACGCAGATAAGATTATAACGCATCTGCTCCATTTTAGCCTGACAGGTGTATACCTTTCCAAAGCCAAAATGCAACAGCTCTCCTGTGGGTCAGAGCCTGGCGGGGCTGTGTTTAACTCTTTTTTCCCCCTAAGGATAGAGGGAGTGTTTTAGCTGCCCTGTAAACTCCCAATTTTTAACACTAGAAGAGCATAATGAGATAAACATGGAAGTGTGAGAGGCACTGAATGCACTTGGGAGATAAGTCCGTCAGTTATCAGGGACATCAGAGCGAGCCCTACGCCACCCGCAAGCAGCACCCTCTGGTCTGCTGGTGGCTGCTGGAAACACGAAATTGGGATCTGCACGTCTGAACCCAAACTGTCCTCTGCCAGGATTAGAAGAGCTGGTGGGGAACATCATATTTGGCCAATTTAAAGTACTTGATACGCCAGACCTGGGTGGGAGGGACGGGTTCAGATCGGGATAGCATTGACAGTATTTGTACTGGCTCCAGAGAGACTCAGATCTCGGCTTTCCACCCCAATTTCCAAGAGATCCTCCAGCAAATAACCACTTTCTCTAGTCTCAATCATATCCACGCACGGAGGCAGACAAGAAGCATTTGGCTGACATCTCGAATCAGGACCTTTGCAGTAGCCAGAGAGAATGAGAAAGAAAATCTGCTCGGATGAAAAAATCTTAGCAGTGTTTAGGTGAGTAACACCGTGCTACTGTTTGGTTTTTCTTTTGCCATTAACCCCGCTATCATGTTGCTGGCTGTATTTCTCATTTCAACCTGCTCGCCATATGTGCATGTGCTTATGTTTTCTCTGCTACTAATTGCTTCTTTTTGACAATATCATCTATACGTGCACACCATATTGCCATTTTTATCACTCTAAGCCTATTAATGGCCAGACTTATAGTTCCCAAAGGAATGAATATTAACCAGCTCTCTAAATATTGTTCATGTCTTTCGAAAACTCCTGTCTTTTAGAGCCTGACTCTGGTTGTGTGTGATTGGTCTGCTGTATTTCATTCTCTGGGGCCCGGAGACTCAGCTTTCGAAAGTGTAACTCAACAAAATTTATGAGAGTAATATTAATACCCAGGAAAGGCAAAACTTAGGAAAAGTAAACAACTCTTTGGACGTAGCTGTTTGCTTACCTAGGGTCAAAATCTGCCCTCAGATATACTTGTGCAAGTTCAGCGGGTCCCATACATACAGATTTCTGTGGAAAGAATTTGGCCTTAGATGACTCGAGAGGTTTCTCTGTCGATCCAATTTCCCAGGGAACACTGAACACTCCTACGTGTATACGCTAAGTTATGCCTTTCTGCTGGAAAGAAAACAGTTGTAAGGAGATACTCATTTGCCAGTACTCAGAGCCCGTGACAGAATTTTGACTAGGAATTTTACACCCATATTTAGTCTAAAAACTCAACAATCTGTCCCCAAACCGCTAGAAACCATGCGAAGCAGATGACAAATGTGCAGAAAATGAAAACAGAGATGTGATTCACTCTAATTCCTAACAAGACAACCACTCTTAAGAATAAATAACACTCCATGTAATTCGGAACAGGAGAAAACCAACCAGCAGATGCCTGGGTTCCCCGTGGAACAAACTTGAAATTAATTTAATCTAAGTGGTTTAAACCAATTTCATCCTACGCTTCTGTCCTGGGAGGCTGAGGAGAGGGATTTAAGATACCATACTTGTCATCATGGTCCTGATGGCAAATGTAGATGGCTGTAGCGTGCTGGTTTTGCCTCGGAAACCTAAGAGAAACCCACATTTTCTGAGGGGGCTGGAAAACTGGATAAACACTGGGAGGTTGAAGCTTAATCTAGAAAGGATGCAAATAGGGTAGGTAAGATAAAGCATTCTGAAGACTTCCAACTCCAGGAACAAAAGCACAGACTTGTTCTCATATTGACCCATTTAAATACAGTTGTTTTCCCTTTATTTCTGGCTCAGAGAAGAGTCCCCTTCTCAGTGAACTAACTCAGCAGAAGACAACTGGAAGACAAATTCCAGGAGCCATGCTAACGGGGACCATGGCGTAGCATGAGAGCAAGGAAACAGTTTAGGAAAGGAATGAAGGCCTCTCTTGTTTTAAAATGCCCCTTCCACCATTACAAAGACAACTCTAAATTTACTCCACTGATTAGTTAATATCCTGCATTAAAAATTGGACCACTTCTTTTCAGCTGAAGTCCTTCTGAGGTAAGGGATGACTGGAGGAAAGGGAGGGTGACATCATTTCTCCTCGTCATTTTTCTTTTCTCTCAGCTCATGAGGATATTACAAATTTCTTGACTTTTCAAGCTGACTCACAAGCAGGACAGAAGTCATCAGAATAAAGGCAGCTATTTTAGATAAACTGATGACCAGCACTGTATTTTGTTCTGAATTTTGTTCATTAAAAAAAAAAAGAGACAGATAGGAAAGCTTTGCACATACAATTACGGATCCCTAAGGGACCAGCCGGGAGCCCAAAGTTAGCACGTGTCCTGCTGGCTCAGGCTACTGCTGGAAAAGCACACTGAAATGAGAATCAAATGGAAATTATTGTAGTCTGGTGTAACAGTGTTCAAATGTGGAACAGTCATTGTGATCGATCTGTTTCACACGTACACAAGAATGACTCTGCATGTAAATACAGTAGCAGAAGTGGAAAAGGTGGGGAGGCCAAACTGACACTGGCTCATGCTATAGGAATACACCCAGACCTGTTTGTGGTGGCAAGAGGAGAGGACCCGACTCTGACTGGTCCCAGCCTGATGGAAATTTTGTGAGAAAACCTCAGACCTCATCACTGTCATTACCTTTGCCAGCCCAAGATTGAATCAACCTCAATTAACCTCAAAGGGCACTGCAGGCAGCGCTGGAGCCTGATCTGAGGGTGCCTGCTCAGCCCATCTCCTGTGCTGGCTCCGATGCCAGGGAATGAAATTTCAGCCGCGTTTTGATGCCGAGGACGTCGGTATGGGCCCGCTTGGGTGTGTGGTCCGGCCGGCGCGCGGGCCGCTCGCTTTCATCCACGCTGAACCTTTCACTTGACTTTTGACCTTTCACTTGGCGCTGTCCTGTCATTTCCTTGGTTTCACAAATTTTAGCCTCTCACTTGACCTGTGAACTGCGACCTTTCACTTGACCTCTGATCTCATAAATTCTGGAAGCTCATACACGTAATCGCGGAACAAATAAACAAAGCGGCCGTGAGACGCTGCTGCTGAAGGAAGCCCGAGGGGCCAGGCCGCAGCAGCCCGGCCCTGGCTGCCCACCCCACCCCACCCCACGGACACGGCCCTTTTGTCCCGGCCAGGGCCGGCCTCTGAGCAGTACGGAGCTCCTTTTGTCTGCCATGCCTGCACATCATTGCTGAGGTACTGGAGAGACGTGCGGGACGCACGGCCTCCGACTTTGCCACGAAGGGAAAGCAGAACTCAGCTGATCCTCACCAACAAATTAATCGTGACCTCTAAAGAACTGGGAGGGCCTCATCAAATAAAGCCACCAAAATGAGTAGAAGCCTATCCTGGTAGGTTTCCTCTCTTGTAGGCTCTGTATCCTCACCACGTGAGGAACCAAACAAACCTGCCCTGAGCCCGTTTCCCCCTCCTGGCCGATTCTAATCCTGCAGGCTTCAGACACAACGTCCAGCCTTTGGTGCGGCGTGACAGCACACGATAAGGAAAGTCGTGATACGGCAGCTGCTTGAGAAACCCCCGGCTGTGAACAGACCTGTCCTTATTAAATCTACAGCAGGGTTTGCACAGAGGATAGCAGAAACAGCGGCAAAGAACATGGTCAAAGGAAGTCAACAACTTTTTGCAAAGTAAATGACTTTCATATAAGAAGCCACAGAGAAGGTGAACATAAGAGCAGTTGTTTTATGAGGGTAAGATACCCAGAGAAACTGCGAGCACATAGATGTTCACACACGAGTGGCCTGAAAGCATGCAGATACTTTCATGGTCTAGGCATTTGTTTTGTCTCGCACCCCCAGTTCTGGTCAGCAATCTGCAGATGAAAAATGCAGGCGCTGTAGGCACGCCTCGTAACAATGTTAGCCCAGAGCAAACCCCATGCCATACGTTCTCCTCTTCTTGGCAAAGAGAGAGAAGGGAGAGACAAGGACACTCCAGCGCCTGGTGCCTTGAAAGCAAAGCAGCTTCTCTTTGGTATTGCAGGGACCTAGAGGAGAGCAAGTGGCAAAAGCAGCTCATATGTAGAGTGTAATTGTACATGAGCAGGAAGCAAGGTGACAAGGGAGATAGACAGAAGCAATGCCAATCTGGCAATCCATCGCAGATGAGATCTCTCACACCAAGGAGCTGGGGGACCACTGATTTACTCTGACACGTAATGTAATGAACCAGTGCATGCTGTCGCTTGAATTCAGGGTGATTTTACATTTTGAAAGCCAACTATTTTAAATTCATGGAAAGGAAGACTATGCAGAGAAAGCACCTGGACAGAGAGAATGATAAAATATTTGTGTTCCTTCAGCCAGAGTAAAGGACTTCAAAGTTTAAGGTGACATTTCTAATGTCACGTGAAACAAAGGTCTCGTTGCACAAAAGCAGTGCTCCTCGCTTTAGGTGATCAATTTTGGTGTGACTTGCTAAGACCAAATCATTTTGCAAAGTAACGAAGTATATACGATGTGTTCCTAGCAATGCAGTCTCTTCTTCATTAGCCTCATTAGAGAAAGATGAAGGCTTTTCTTTGCTGTTCAGGAAACAGATTTTCAGATCTCCTGGGGCTTATTCTTACCCATACAAAGCCTACAGTATAAGCACACTTGTGTCTGCAAATCTATGCTAAAGACTATGCAACGACTGCATTTACTCCTGGTCTTATCTCACAATTTTTGTTTATCTTCCAGCTTGACGGGAAATGTCAAGAAGAAATTATTGGAAGGAAAAAGCAAGCGGTGTCGGTTGAAGAAAGATTATTAATGGAGTCTTCTATGGGGCAATCTTCTTGCTGAGCTTGTTAAATACTTTCATTAATGATTTTATCAAAGAAAGTAGGAGTGTGTAAACAAGAAGGGTAGAAATTGTTTGACATTTAGTAATACAAATAGCAAGGTATCTGTTATAAACCCGAAACCTGTCCTTCGCCCTGGAGGATTGAGAAAGACTCACGTCGCGGTTGATTAGGGATGACTAGGTGATATCAGGGAGGCTCACCTTGATAAGGGCCAAAGTGTATGCAGGATGAATTAAGCCAAGGGCTTGTTCACTGTATTACACAACACATTGCTGGGATCTCAGGGACACTATTTGCAATTGAGTCACTCGCACTGAATAAAAAGCAGTAACAGGTTCACACGAGGGTTATTTGTATAGAGCATCTAAGAGAGGGAACCGGAGGAGTCTGGATTGTTTAGTTTAAGAAAACAGAAGAACCTGGTAATTCTTACCCAGCTCTGCTTCCCACCAACCTCAGTGGGAATAAAGGCTGTTGGCTTCCTGACATTGCTGGAGGTTTTGTCCCTGAACACAATGGGAGCAGAATCAGATCTTGAAGAAGAAAAACAGAATTGGACCCAGAGGAGTCAGGGCTGGGAAAGCCCCAGCACGTTCTGATTTGAATTGAGCAGGGCTGTAACAGGCCAATAAAACTCATATTGAAATATGAGCCAAAAGAAGTGCTTATCACTGAATTGGGTGGTCAGGACAATTAATTGAGTTTAAGTGGTGGATATATATAATATCCAAGTAAGTCTATGTTGTTCTCTTGTGACTAAACCTGTTTGTAAAAAAAAAAAAAAAACTCCTGCCTGCAGAAACCGAGTAATAACGAGACCAAGCAACTTTATTTTTTCCCACACTTCAGATTCAAAAGTTCTTTCAATAGGGTGTCAATTCCTTTTCCTGCCCTTAATTTCAATGACCATCACAGCAGTGTTCTACCGTCCATATATTTCTGAAACAGAAAGAAAATTCTTTTGTTCAGCATCTCATTTTATTTCCAAGATAAATCTCAGGAGCTAACTACGATGGAAACCAAGAGGAAGAGTCCAAGGAGGCACATTTAAAGCCTGTAAACACCTGAGCTCTGCTTGCCTTTTGAAAACTTCCTGAATTTGCTCAAAATCCATTTCCATCCAATTGGCTGCTCCTCCTGTGCTCGGAGCAATTAGACTCTAATGACTACGACGGGCATTTGCACTCCTTTTTCTCCCGGTATTTAAAAGAATTAGGCCTTGCTGCGTGAATGAGGACACACACCTCCCGTGGCCTGACTATGTAAATATCACACTCAGGTCCTCTGCAGCAGCATTTCATGTAGAATTGACAATCACAGCTTTTAGATCAAGTGCATAAAGCCGTAGTCTGAATGAGAACTGGGAAGCCAGGCTAGGACCTAACGGGAGCGTTGTGCAGCAGACAGAAAGCTGGAGATTTAGCTCCCACCCCATGGATTGCTGTGGCTGTCCTTAGGAAGAAGGTGGACACTAATTGCATGGTTATCAGCAGAAAAAGGCAGATGGCTTCCTGAGGCAGGAATGGCAGCAGGAGCAGGCCAAAGGTCTGGGCACACAGGGAGCAGCCGAAAGTCAGATAAAATATTCTGGGTTCAGTGTAAGCAGCGCTATCGGCCTCTGAAAACACTGGGCACCTCTTTCATAGACAGCAGGAGCACGGAGTGATTCAGCTAGGGAATTTTAACCATTCAAGGGTATTTCTTGGGAGAAGCTGAGTAAACAGATGCCCTAAGGGTTTCTCTTGTACCATTATGCGGCGCTTAACTCCCCGCTCCCCTTGATGACAGCCCCAGCTGTACACCGAGCCATCCCGGGCGTGCATGTGAGGACACAGCGAAGTCTCCATCACAGAGGCTGGTGTGGATGCTCAGGGTGGGCACAGAGTGATGCCCAGCACCCGTGCATTGCACAGGGGATTTCAGGTCACCCCCATATGCTCTGAGCCTCCCCAGGACGGGTTCCCACTAGGCGGCTCCGCTGCCGGGGAACCCCCTTTTCCTAAAAAGCACCAACAGAAAGTACAAATCAGTCAGTGGAACCGCACCGTGATTTTTCTGCAAAGCCCTGGACTGTTTCAGCCACAGGTGTTGCACTAAATAAAGTCATAGAAAGTGTCTCCATTGTAACACTGGAAGCCCTGTTTGAAAAATCCCTCTGCTTTTTATTAATGGTTGGATTCCTTTCTATCAGCAGTCACAATTGCGTTTACCTTATTTTTCAGCAACAATATTTTGATAAGAAAAGATCCACTAAAAATTACTACTGCTTTTTGGTCAGTTTGTACTTGAATAAGCTTTCAATCTTTTCACAGAAGGGGAGAACATAAACTTGTGATTCAGAAGAGAGAGGAAACCAGGGGTTACAAAGGTTGGGAGGCCAAGTAGTATGAAACAGACCCCCTCCGTCAAGCACAAAACTTGGCAGGATAACTAGAAACAGACCAAGCCTAAATCCAAGGGTTCACGAGCAGTAACATAATTAGCTGGAATAAAACTAATATTCTAGTGTTAAATTTCACCTCGACACAGAGCAGCAGTTATTAGGGAGAGACGGGTGAGAACGAGGAAAGATGTGTTTCATTTAAGAAATTTACGCCGGGCAGGGAAGCGCGCGGGGCTGTTTCCTTAAAAGCGCTCGCGGATGCTCTGGGCTGGGCGCGTTTATCAGTCGTCTGCAGCGCCTGGCAAAGCGCAGCCCACCGAAATCCTGAAACGTTCGTTCCTGGGAAAAGAACCACAAATACATTGGAAAAAATGTTGAACAGGAAATGTTTGACCACTGTTACATCACAAGATATCAAAAGAATTTCGCATTGGCTACTTCCTTCGCTGGGGGAGGCAGGGTGTTCTCGGCTCCAAAATGAAGTGGCCCCAGAGGCCCTACCAAGACCCAAATAAAAAGCTGAGGTTTCAGCAATAGTAAACGCACTTTCTGTTTTCCCTAATTAGCGAACCAAGAGCAAAATCTCCAGCAAGGCACACGGCGGGTATCAGTGCCGAGCGGGCAGATAACCGGCTGCCGACCTGCGGACGCTGCTCAGGAAATTCCCCCGGCCGATGAGCCGCGGGCTTCCCGAGCGGCGTTTTGCGTGGCGGCGGCTGGCTACAGCCCACGGGGTGCCGGGCAGGTTTCCGTGGGAGGCAGGAGGAGGAGAGGCGAGGAGGGAGGCCGGGGGGAGGACACGGCTGCCCCTGGGCAGGGCAGGAGCCCGCGGCAAACCTGTTGCTTTCTGCAGAAGGAGCGGTGCGTGTCTGTGCCCCCGGACACACAGCGCGACAAACCCCGGGCTGCTGGGAGCCTTGTCGCGGACTCGCCTCGGGCGAGCCACGTATGGTTTCTTTTTGAACAAGCTATCTTTTAACACTCGAAAGCGGGACGGTTTCACCAAAAAAAAAAAAAAGAGCGCGTCTCAATTTTGCGAGCGGCGTCCCCCCTAGACTCTACCCAAACAAAGCTACTAATGTGTGGTCATTTTCTTGGCAGCGCAGCCGCGTGCTGATAACACCGCTGCCTGCTCTTCTCCCAGGGGCTCGCGGCTGGAAGGCTGCTCCGTACCTCATCCCCCGATGCTTCTGATGCGGGTGATCCTCCGCCTGCACGGCGCCAACCACAACATGCTACCCACCGTGAGAGAGCAGGACACAGGCTGCTCTAGTCAGGAGTTATCGTCTATCATACTGATTGACGAAACCAAGAGTGAGCAGAAAAAATAAACACGAACAGAGGCTGCAGTGTATGGGGCAGTCAGCTGGGAGTTTTAGTATTTGGCCTTGGTGATCCTACTCTCATGGTAGGTTATCTTTTCCTTGTGCTATCATTTATCATAACTTTGAGGGCCAGAGGGAGAAACAAACCTACAATTTTTCTATTGGTTACATTCATTAAACTCGTCTTTTTTTAGCACCACTTCCTTTGCCCCTAATAACAATCCCACCCCCTCAATCTGTATTCCCCGAAGAACAGTGAAATCAAATCTAAGCACAGCCCTCCCCTTTTACTCCTATTACAGCAATAGACCATTGCAAGCAATTAACCTCTGTTATTCCGCCGGAGCCGGGACTCAGCCCCGCCGCGGCCCCCTTCACCCAGGCCCCCGACGTTATTTGGGCGTCGACGCTGCCTTTGTCACTAGCATCTCCTTTGCACGTAAGGGCAGCTGACTCGTGCTGGCACAGCCCGCGCTCTGTATCGGCCCTGACAGCCACCATAAAGCACTCCCCGAAGTGTCAGTAACAAAGATGATTTGTATGTGGCTTGCATTCGTCCCTCTTCTAATAGCTTTCTCATTCCAGCCCAGAAACACCGAGCTGAGAGCAGCTGCTTAAAGCTGATACAAGCATTTCTTCTCTCAGCAGGCCATTCTTGCATAACCATTTATTTTGCAGAGTTTTAAAGTGCCTGAAGGATTTAATTATGTACATAGACAACCCCTATAAACTCTATTCTAGGCTTTTTATTGACTTTTGTGCCGGGCAGCTCTTAGGCATTTCAATTAAGTGTTTTTATAAGAAAAGCAACAATATAGTAAAAGAAATATATTCTTTATAGATAGTTCCAAACAGTTTGTGCTGATTGAATAAAGTTTATTTAATCGACGAGGATTTAGAGCATCTCATGCTACGGTTTGGAACAGACGTCCGTTCGGGCCTCGGCTCTGCCTAAACGGGCCTGCCAGGACCACTTAAGGACCCGGGGAAAGCGCCTTGGATCTGATTGCTTAATCCTAATAACGTGTTGTGAAACTTTAGGAGGCTACCTGGCACTGAGCGGCGTGGCCGGAGCCGGAGCGGCACGGAGCCGCGAGCCGGGCCCTCGGACCCGGCGTGGGGAGGAGAAACGCTCCCAAACGCTCCAGAAAGGCCCGCGCCGCCTCCCTCTGCCTTCTGAACTATTTACAAGGCTTATGCAAACCTGCCTTCATTACGATGGAGGATATTTCGGTCACAGCAGGTGGCCGACAGGAGAGCAGGCCTGTTTGCGAAATATGTAAGACTTTTTTCATATACTTTAACCAGAAATGTGCACCTCAACGGCTCTCCTAACTGCTCTAATTTCCCTTTCTCCTCTTAATCTGCTCTGCGAGCCATGAGCATGCATTAAAATCTACCTAAAACATTTCACCCAGAGGCAATGTAATTCCGAAACAAGCAACCAACATTTCACAGCTCTGGAGTAATAGATTAATTTGAACCTAATGTTGCCGTCGTTTACTGCTCCAAATGTTCTGGTGTAGACATAGCCCCGGGGCACAGTGCCGTGGCATGCGCGGCTCCTGGAACCAGAGCTGCAGTTGGCTTCACATCTGTGCATCACATTTGCCATGTGCCTCATTATCCTGCGCCCCACTGTGCCTACCTGTCCCAATCAGCTTCCCAGCCACAGGCTATCCAATTTTTTCCCCCAACTAAGAATCTTTGTTCTCCTTCTCACTTACTAAATTTTGGCGAGACCTCTGCACCCCAGCAGTGGGGATTCTGCGCATGTGAACCTCCGAGGTTCTCTGGGTTCTTAATTCTCCATTAGGAACAGGAAAATTACAACATTAAGTCTCCGACATGTCACTGCATAAATTGTGCCGTTTGCAGAATCTAATATAAAGCCTGTGACTAAGCACATAAGCATGTAATAAAGAACTGGGTTGTTTGTTTTGACTTTAACAAGTTCGGTCTGCATCAATTATCTGTAAGTAAAGAAAGAGTAATTTCCAATTCCAGATAAAAACCCTTGTCACAGAAAGAAAAGATTATTACATCCAAAATCAAAACCAACTGTTCCCAAAAGTTTAAAGAGCCAGCCTTTTAAAATTCATCGATACAAGAACAAAAATACATATATTTGTGTGTTCATATGAAAATAAAATCAACTTTTAACAGCAAAATGTGCCTGTTTAAACATTTAAAGCTCCACATTTAATTCTCTAGTTATAGCAACATGTGCAAAAAAGGCCCAGCGACTTTATCTAGAGCCACAACAGGCTAAAGAAGAGAAAGTAAAACACACCCGGGGCAGGAGCAGGGAATTATCTCAAACCCGCATATCAGCGTCTGAAACCCAGCAGCTCATCCCTGCGCTGAGAGCTGGCGTTGCTTTTGCTCCAGCATATGAGGCACTTAAATTCGCTTTTTTACCCTCTGGATTTACTCCAGCTAGGAGAAATTAGAAATACTTTTGGTCTAACAGCACAATGTTCATCCTCTTCAGAGGGTGCGGAGGGAACTGGAGCCTAATGCGCATTATGCTCCGCTTCCTTCCAGCGGCATGAAGAGGCCTCCATGTGGGTAAAAACCACATTTCTACCTACTTATAACCCCTTCACGGTGGAAGGGGACCTGACACGACTAAAAGCCCTACATCCAAGTACTATTAAATAGAATAAACACTTGTGGCATGACTGCATTTCTCTTCCTCTGCGATCCCGAACTTCTCGCTGCAAACTTCTCCTCGCATCGCTTTTAACAGCCAGGTTCAGCCGCCCTTGCCCAAGAGCTGTCAGTTCTGCCACTGGTCTTACCTGCTGCAGTTCATGAACTATATTAGATTTCTACACGTAATTCCAACACACGCACACGCTCCTAGCATGTTTCATTACATGCTTGAATTAATTTATTCTATATGGAATTTGTTACCTTTACAATAAAAAAAAAAGTAACTGTTCATTATTGAGAGCAGACAGATGGAACATGTTCAATTTAAGACATCAATAAGAAGGGAAGGGGGGGGGGAAAATCTTATAATCTGTGTGGCACAACCTATTCCATCTGGTACTTCCAACTTGTCTGCCAAGACTTTTTTCCTATATAAAAGTGAACATTTCTCTTTAGAGCGAACGGAACATTCTTGAGCATTAAGACTCTATATCTGATTTATGGCTAACAAGCAACAACACACACTTAACATACAATATTTTGAAAGAGTAATCTGTTTCATAAGGTAAAGGTTCTGGGCTTGACCTAGGAGAAAACAAAACAAAACAAAAAACATTAAAAACCACAAACTCCAGGAAATTGTGTTTATCTGAAAATGTTATCTAGGCAGTCAGAACAGAAGCTGCAGCTTTTGCTTTAATGAACCATGAAAGTGATTCAGCAAACTGTTTTGGTCTCTTAAAAACAAATATGAAGCAACATCAATACTAAATTATAAAACAAAAAACGTTAGCAATCTCTCAACAGGAAGAAAGAACTTTTTAGCACATGCCCACTGACAACCAGCATCCAGAAGTTAATGCCAAAATCAATTTTAACTGTTCGATTAAAGGCTATTCAATTAATTGCAATTTATTCCCAATGACTGTTAAGACAATGGAATTAAAGGAATATTTTTTTTTTGTAATTCGAAGAGTATTTAATCAAATAGTTGTGTTTTATATTTTTTTTCTGGTGACGTTATTGACAGAGCACTAACTGCACATTTTCCACAGACTCGATTTCTACTCTTGAAGCATGTCCCCTAATTCCTGCGGTGCTCTGCGCTATGCTTCCTCCTTACATGAAAGCCATTACATCACTCCTGTTTACCAGCACGCTGGCCCTTGGCCCCAGCAATAACACCAGGCCACAAACACCCACTTCTGGCTACCTGCCTAAAAAAGAGAGGAAAAGCTGTTCCAAACCCGAAATGAAGTGGAATTCCATCACCCACCAAAAACTGAGGAGGAATGCAATCATCCACAGAAACCTGGTAGGCACTGAGGAACACGTTAATTTGTTATAATGATGTACTAGGTTCATATTTTTCTTTTAAGTCGTAGGAGCGATTAGGTGGGTTCAGCTCCACGGCCCCGGGAGCGGCCGGTCCCGCTGGAGGACTGGTGGCTCTTCTGTGGTGGGAAGGTAAAATAGTGAGGGTCTGCTGGGCACGTCCGATCTCTGCCTATCACCCACTGCATCTCTGGTACAGAAAGGAAAATATCATAGTTTTATGGGATTTGGTTGCAAGTGTGTAATATTTGCTCTGTCTGCATGCCACTGCCTATTTGTGTCCTTAACAGGGAAGGCTCCTGCAGCCCGCTCGGCCCCTGGGCCTGGGCCACGCAGGGAGGCCCCAGCGCAGTCAGAGGGCGAAGCCAGCCCTAAATGCACAGCACCAGAAGGGCTGTGGTGACCTGCGGGGTCGGGGGTGGTCTGCACAAGCACAAAAGACCTCAGCCCCTGGGGTGTTGGGGGGGCTTCAGCTGGGGATCTGCTGGGGCAGGGTGCCTGAGGAAGCACTGAGCCCTCTAGGCCTGGGTTCCTCACCCTGCACCTCCTGGCTGCACAGGAGGAGGTGAGAAGGCTAAGGGAGAACCATGAGGATATTTGGATACTTATATATCCATATATTTAATATATTTGCACGTATTTATTATGACCATTGTTGTTAGTGCTGTTTTGGTCACACCCTTGCTTCCCCCGGCCGACTTTCTCTCACAGCCGACCCTACGGACGGAAGCACGGCGGGGCCTTTCCCCGTCCCGCACACCGAGGTGACGGCTGTCAAGAAGCCAGGGGAGCCATCTGCTCCCCCGCGCTCACTGCTCCGCCGCCGGCCCCGCGGCCTGTCAGCGCGGGGAGGAGGGGGCCGGGCGCCCCGCAGCCCCCTCCCCTGGGTCAGGGCGTGCTGGGAGGGGAAATCAGCTACAGAGCAGACAATTTTCAGCTTGACTGGTTTTACTTTCTCTACCAGGCCTCACAAAAACAAACTGACAAAACAAAGGACACAAAATTAATGACCCATGAGTTCTGTCAATTGACTCTTAGTAACAGTGGCTAGTTCACCTTAATTTCCCCCCCCCCCCCCCATTTTTTTTCACTTTGAGCAACTAGCCGTGGGCTGCGGTTAAGGTTCATTTAAAAATCCTTCAAAGGCATCACTTGGTTTTCATTAATTTGTTAGCTGCAGTTTCTGCTGCTAACAAACAATGCAAAAGAGTCTTATCAATTTAAAAACAACAAACAAACAAACAAACACCAAAAACCCTCTTAGCCACTGCACGTGCTTCTCCGGTAATGTCCATGAATACTGACACACGTGTATTGCGGGGAAGGACAAGCTACTCAGGGTTTCATCATCTCTTAAAACAGTTTACCCTCTTGATTTCCTTTTCAAACACCATTATTTATAAGGCTGAACTTTCCCTTGACAGCTCAGTAGCAAGCTACATCACCACCACCATTTTACCGAAGCAGCCCCGTTCATTCCTGGGACGTTTTTACCCGTGTTTCAGGCAGAGGTGTGTTTCAAGCCCTAACCAACACCACGTACAAAGCACGAATACCGAGGGCCGTCTTGCAGGGCTCTGTGTTTCCCAAGCCCCTTTCCAGCTCCCGACACCCGGTGAAAGCCGCCCGCCACCCCGGCTGCCAGCAGCCAAGTCCTTTAGCCCCGCATAGCTAAAGCGCTGCACCACTTTTTAAATATTTACCCCATTATATAAATGTCCATTGAAGGGCACTTACATAAATGATAAGCGCTTACAGCAAACACTTTTAGAGACCAGGATCTGTGGTATGCAGAGGAGATAAGGCCGTTTCCTGCAAATCCTTATTCACAGAATTAGTCCTTAATCAGGCAAATAGACTCCCTGATATCAATGGGATTTCTCATGTGAGCAAGGATAGCAGGATTGGGCTCTTAATGTGGCATTTTAAAAATTCAGCTCTGTTCCCACTGAAACCCGTGAGACCTGATGTTGATTTTGGTGGGAGCTAAAGCATCCAGGTGCATGTTTCCTATCCAGCACTGTTCGTAGTGTACAACCCAGCATCCACCCCTCTAAATACCCAGTACTGCAGCACCACGGGTGTGTAAATCAGCCCCATTACTCACCACGAGGCTTTTTTTTTTTTCTTTTTTCTTTTTTTAAATTGCTCAGTTGCGATAAATACACAAAATTATTAATAGAAATTTCACATGCTGCAATATATCCAACATAACAGAGAGGATTCAAACAAGGAAAATAAAGAGCGTGAAGATGTTTCTTGCCACGGCAGGAAACCTTGTGAAATGAAACAATACACTGAACATTATCACCAGGAAGCTGGGGTTTAGGTACCCAGCGTGCAGAAGCCCGAAAGCCACGGGCCCTTTGGATGGCTGCCTGCAGTTCAGCCCTGCTCAGCTCTGCGGTAACCCGGGGAGAGACACACGGATCCATTGATCCCATGCCGTAGGTCGGGATCCTGCTGGTGACAGGCAGCGGTGGAGTCCCCTGGCTGAGCACCAGCAGCCCCGGCTCTGTGCCCCGCACCTCCAGTGGCACCCGTGCACCAAAGGGATGCAAAAAGCAGAATTTCTAAAGGTCTCTTTCCTGCCAGCCAAATTCGCTAACTGCCATCTGTAAACTTCCTAGAAAGTTGCAAAATATTACAGCGCTGCTCATTTTGTGCCACTTTTAGTGCTGTTTGTCAGCGTTTCCATTACGAGCCTCTTTAAAGGCTTTATAATGCAGCCACAAAAAGCCACTTCAGCCTGAAAGCTGGCGTGTGGCTTCCCAGCCTGGGAGCAAGCGACTTTGTCAAACCAAACAAAATGGGGTTTATCTGCCTCTATGCGCTGTCAAACGAGAGCCTGGGAGGCTGGAAAAATTAGCAGGAGCTTCCACCTGCCCGCTTGTGCCCACGCCTGTCCTCTTTTACACAGCCTTCACGGAGAAGCTATAAACTCTTAAAGAAATATATATTTTTTAAAAAATTCAAATTACACACACGCACATATGTGATCCCCCCGGCTATTTCGGATGAATCAGGGAAAATTTGCCAAGGTTTCTCAGTTAGGGGCTCAGCTGTTGGTGACAGTTACAGGGGAAAAAAAGAAGCCAGAAGACCTTTCAGAAGACCTTTTTTACAGCCCAGCTGGTTCAGCCAAGTGCTGTGACTCACAGGGTGGTGGTAGCCAGCACTGACTGATCAGCTCAACAAATAAATAGTGCCCGAGAGCTTCCTTACGTCTGCACATCCCAAAGCACTCGAGAAAGGGGAGCGTCCCTCGGCAGCCACAAGAAGACGAGTTCCCCTGGGGCTGCTCTGCCCTCTCTGCTCAGCAGGAAGAGCAGAGAGGCAGGACCCTGTGCCCACGGCACATTCCTTGGCATCTGCTGCTGGCAGAGCAAGGACACAGAGAGGAAGGCAGCCACCAGGAAGGAAAAGCCAGGCATGTCTTTGTTAAAAAACACCCACAGGTTCACAGAAAGTCAGCCTCGATTGCTGCCCTGGCACCCTGCAGGCCCCATGTGCGCCCGCTGCAGCCCCAGGCAGGCAGGGCTCAGCTTTGCATGGAGGTGGCCAGGGGAATTTTTTTCTTTCCTAATTATTATTTTTTTTCCCTTTTCCAGTTGGAAAGCCACCTGCTTGAGCCAGAGTTGTCAGTAAACCACACACCATGAGACATCCGCAGGGCTAACAAATGGCTTCTTCCACAGCGAGGCAGGTTTTTTATTAAACAGCGCTGAGCAGGAGCCGGGATGCTGCGTGCAGGAACGCAGAGGCCACGAGCAGTAACACGTAACAGAGGAACTGTAAAAGGACACCCGGACGTTACCACTACAGGGAACAATATTTTGACACCGGCCATTTAAAAATGGCTTTAGCAGAATACTTGCAATTAAAAGGGTTTTGCACATCAAAGGCTGCACGCCCAGAGAGCGCTGATACATCTGCTACTTTCTCTCTGCCTCCAGCACTCGTGCGATGAACGGACGCACACGGCAGCCACCAAAATAACGTGATATTGGCTTAAATGATCGCTGGATTAGGCCTTATGGTCTCCATTCAGCAGAGCATTTAGGCATATGTTTAAGGTTAAATACATACTTTTCATGCTTAACTCTACAGGGATAAGCTTAAGCATATGCATCAATTTAAGCAGATACTTAAGAGCTCCGCAAAATCGGGACGGACGTGCCGGGACACATGTTAAGTGTGCGGCGTTCTTTAACTGTTGCCTCGTGCAAATTCTCCGGTGGACACACCGCGTTACGGCAAGCGCAGCATCCCGCGGCCGCGCTCGGTGCGCGCTCACCCCGTGGCAGCAGCCGGAAGGGGCAGGGGGCGGCTGCCCGAGCACCCGGCGTGCTGGTGGCGGGGGGCAGGTGCTCGCCTACCAATTTCCCCCCAGACTTTACATCACGCTGGTTTGAGCGATGCAAGAGGGTGTGAAGACCAATCACCGACCACGTTACGCGAGGACGTTTATTTTATATTTTTATTTTATTCTTGCTTTTTCTTTTGCTCTTTGCGTGCGTGTGTAAAGCGTAAAATTCCTGACGGAGGAATTTGGTAAATTCCAAATGTTAGCCTGGAGTATTTCTAGGCTCGCATGAAATAAAGTTTTTGGAGAATGCTGAGACTTATCTAGTTTCACCAGATTATTTTAGAGCTCGAATCAAACCAATATAAATAATGGGTAGAATTACTAACCTGCAGGGAATGTCATCACAAATTTCCTGGAGTTTTCCATGTAACTATAAGCATGACTGGTCTATTTACTGAAAGTAGTATATACTGTCTAATGTTCACTGAAAACTCATGTAACTAATGCAATATGATAACCACTAGGGTGCTACTGTGACGTAAAGGATATATTACAATTTTATCCAATTCAAACAGGGAAAAAAAAATGTTTTTAATCGTCCTGCCCTCTAAACAAATACTCGGTCTGTTCCTCTGAACTTGAAATTCAAGGTTATGTACAAGTCATCCCGCAATTTAAGTAATGTTATGAAATAAACAGCACTGCGATATGGTTTGGATCTTCAGATTTTGAAAATATCGATGTGAGGCGAGCACGCCGTGCACGCGGGGATGGCTGATGGCTCTGGTAAGGCCGTGGCCGTGCAGCGAGCAGTTAGGTGCAGCAGCTCCGTGACAAGCACACGGATCCCAGCGCCGGGGCTGGCTGCGGCAGGAGAGGTGCCGCGGGGATGGGTCGCGCCTGGCCGAGAGCCGCCGGCGGAGGCGGGGGGCTCTAGGGAAGGTGTCTCCAAAAAGACCCCTCCACCAACTGCCTTTTGATGGGGTCTCCCACTCCAACGGGACACTTTTCTAGGTCCCCCTGTAGCTCAGTTCTCATCAGGGAACTCATTGTTCAGCTTCTCTTGTTGGAGACACTTCTGCCAAGCCACGGTCCCTCCGGTTTCTGCTCAGCACATTTCTCCAGCCCTTGCTGTGATGCAGCAGCTGCCCTACTGCTCGGCACCTCCCTTTGCTTCAGGGTTTTTTGTGAGCCACCCGTAGCAAAACACCGGCAAAGCCAACACATTCTCCAGCTGGATCTCTTTGTCATCCAGGGTTCTGGGAGCCTGGGAGGAGCCAAAGCAGCGGGGAGGACTGCTGCTATCACCGTGCTGAAAAACACACCCAGGGGAAGGGGGATGCTCACTGTGGCCACGTCATCAGCCACTTCTTACTTCCTACAAGTATGGAAGGGTTTGTGAAGAAAAACAGGAAAGTGGCTTAGTGAGGGGGCACCTTGGAGCAGATAGGTGACCTCTCCATGTAGGTACATGAGGGATGCTCACCCTTCACCAGACATCTTCCTGAATGCCAGGAGAGCATGAAACGGCACGAAAATTACACGTATTCATTCACTGGGGCATAAAGGCAACATCCTGCACTGCCAGTCCGCTGCTGATGGCCACCAGCCACCAAAATCAACATCGTGCCAAGCGACACCGGGTGTATCGAGTGGCACTTGTGGTGGACACATGCCCAAGGGGCTTCTGCTCGGGGCAGGATTGTATTTCCCTGCTCCTGGCCGCCTGGCTGGGTTTGTGGATGTACATCTGCAGCAACGTCTCAGGCAGGGGGCAGCTCCAGGCTGCGAAGGGTCGGCCCGGGGCACGCTTTCTCCTGCAGCTCACAAAGAAACACGCCAAGCCAAAACCTGAAGATTTACTACCAGAAGCCCTCATCAGAATATACTATGTATCTCATAAAATAAACATGGTAATGAAAACCGTTTTTACCGTGGCCCTCAAACCTATGAGCATTAGCAGCTGCTTTCTGTAAAGCCGGTGTTGATATTAGGGGCAGATAGACATCAGCCTGGGAGATGCTGGGCTCGGCTCTTTCGGGGTTAACCCACCCCTAATGGAATTTGGCCAGGCTTTGTAACCCCGCGCAGATAATTGATGTGTACGTACAAGTCAAAAGTTCTAAATAACTGGCTTTGAAACCCAAATCTGACTTTTAATGAGATGCCCCTTTCTCATAAACAAAATCAGACTGTCTTGTGCTTGCTTTAGGAATTGGGCTAATCTTTGACAGGCTGTTCTCATTTTGCAGTTACCCACCGGGGAACACGCACTGGCACTCCGGCAAATAATCCCTGGCTCTCCCCTTGGTTGCGAATGGTGTCATTGTTCTTGGCTAAATCTGTGAAAATTATACCTCCCCTCCTCGCCGCTGGCTGCCTGCTAGAGCATCCTGCAGGGCTCGGGCTCTGATCCTTTACGGGGCTCCACACGCCGCTTTAGCTGAAGGCTGAGGCAGGGCAGAGCACGGCGCCGTTCGGGGGGCTGCAGACCACCTGCAGAGACATCCGGCAGCGAAAGCCCCACCAGAACCTGGTTTTGGAGCCTCCCTGTCTCCGTGCGAACACATTTGCCTGTGAAAACAGCGCCGTGCATCTGCACGGCCGCCACAGGCAGCGCTGGGTGAACCCACGGGCGCGGGCAGGTCTCGGCAGGCTTTTTTTGGCTATCTGTTCCCCGATTGTATCTGGCTGATTTGGAACAGGTGAAACGTTTCACGCTGCAAGGGGAGGCTGATGAGTGAGAGGACAAATCCAAAAGGTGCCTGATTGATGTAAAGCAGCACAAGAGCAAGGGGAGGAGCTGTGCGTTTTTGTTCTTGCCTCTGTTCAAACTTTGGCATCAGAGCAAACAGAGGTGGTGCTTTTCACCGTGGCTTCACTTTCTTTTTCACAGCACACCTTCGCTCAGGACACAGCCAGTAACAGTTGGCACAGATATCTTCTACATTTACCTTAAAAAGAGTTACGGCAGAATTGGTAAACTCCAAGGGCAGGAAAGGTCTTTGATTTCGTACAGCAGCCAACAAGCTGAGCCCTCACTGCCGCCTGGGTAGCGTCTGGAGACGCTCTGACACAAAGGCGGTGACCAGCAATGGCAAAACCCAGGTCACCGGTGCTGGCACCTGGCTCCAGTGCGGTGAAATCGAGCACTACTCTCTCCCATGTAGCATCCTAAGGCTCCGGGGACAAAGGAGCAATGTTAGCAATGTCGTGTTAGTCACAGCTGAAATGCAGTGACGTCTGTGGATTGGCATGAGCTGCTCCTTGGCTCTGGAGCCACCGAAGACTTGTCCTAACTTCACCCGGTGCTCCTGAGCACCAGCCCTGGTATTCAGAGACGTGGGACTGGGAAATGAAGGGAAAGAGCAAAAAGAAAGGAGGAAAAAATCAATCCTGAGTGCAAAGTGGAAAAGCAACTTTCGCCTGTCGGCTAAATATGCGAAGCAACTACAGGTGTAAATTCATCCCTAGAAAGCCAAAACTCATTCAGAATCTGTCTGAATTTTTTCTTACGCCTGGTTAACCACTCGGAGCTGAAGGAAAGAGGCTGCTGGGACTTGTAGTCACGGCTGGAAATCAATGGCATGGGATGCTGCCCAGCGCACCAGGGGTCCCGGAGACAGACAAGTAGAAAGAGGATGGAAAAAAGCATCAGGAGGAAGAGTTCATCAGGCAGGGCATGTCTGCACCACCCGCCCACTGCCCCTTGCATTGGTTCCTGTGATTGTGCTTGGTCATGCCCTCGGTGCCCAGCAAGGCCGCTCCTCCAAGCCACGCACGGGCATGGAAGTACTGGGAGAAACGTTTTCCAAGTGGGGATGAGCAGCCCCGGGGGCGATCTCCATCCCTGGAGGTACTGCAGCCCGGGGCAGGCCCTGAGCGACGTGTCCCTGCCTGGGGGAGGCTTGGGCTCAGGGGTCCCCTTGGTTTCGGCATCACCACGATGCGCTGGCTCTGCAACGGGGTGCTGGGAGCAGCGGTGTCCTTGGTGCTCAGAGTTCTGGGTAATGCGCACATGAATTCTGGGGACAGAGAAGCAGGTCTGTGCAAACTGCAACGACTGGGACGTATAAAGCTGGGGGTTTGATATTACTTTGCTGAGCATCCTGGGCAGTGAGCTATGCCCAAAGCGAGGACAGGAATGCTACCAAGGCTTTGGGGTCATACATGCTTCTGCTAAAAAAAAGGAGAAAAACAAGGAAAAAAAATGACCTTGACTTGAAATGGCCTACATTAGACTATATATGTTAATATATATGGAAAACAAACAACAAAAAATAGAGATTAAAATAGTAACTTGATTTAAAATAGAAATAAAAGACTCAATGCACTTTACACTCCCAGACACCCAGAGCTACAGGTCCCACGGCAGGTAAGTGGATCCACACAGACACACGCGCACACCCACTGGTGTCACTGGGCTCCTGACCTGCCACACAACCTTACCGTTTTTTTTTTCAGTCAAAGTGAATTAGAAGCATTAATTGAACAAATCAAACTAAACTTAGCCACAGCAGTGCTCGCGGCCTAGAGAGCTTCATAAATCCGATGAATGATGGGATGATGGCAAATACGGCCGCATTACCATGCTAAGCTCGCTTTGCTAAATAAATTAGTCATGTCATCAGTGTCGTCACCGCATTCCTCGGCCGCGGCGCAGCCGCCGTCACTCTCCCTTTCGCTCCCCCAATAATACCTGCCGGCTTCAAAGGGGCGCGGGGGGAATTAGTGACTCAATGTTTGCCGAGTGCCTTGAGATGCCCCAGATGAAAGGTGTTTTGTAATCCCCTCTCCGCGCCGACTAGGAAGAGCAGGGAGCCGGCGGTGCCGCAGCTGGAGGGGGTTTCTCATGGCCTCGGCTCCTCGAGGTGAGCAGGCAGCGGGTGCTGCTGGGCTGGGGCTGTGGGACGGCCCCGCACACAGCAGCAGGAGCCGGGCTCAAAATGAACCGGGCTGCGGGGCGCCGTGCCGGCCACCACGCCACGAGTTTGCTGCCCTGACCTCAAGGCTTGGGAGATGCTCACGAGCTTGGTGGAGGACTCTGCAGATGAGGTCCTTGATGGGACCGCGGATCTGGCCCATCCTGCCACCGAGCCCGACACTCATTTCTCCCCTCACTATTCCTCTCACAGACACACAGTTTTCCCCCAGACTGCAGAAGGAATTTATCTTGGTTTTAGCACAAAAAAAGACTAGATTTTTTTCCCTTTTCTTTCTCTGCCGAGTGTTTTTTTTTTTCCACTTCTGGACAGCAGAGAGACACTGGGCTGTAACATCCCCCGTGGAGCATCCAGCAGGGACAGGCAGCCCGTGCTGGTGTCACGGTCCCGCACGTCGCCCCAGCACCCGGCATGTCCTCCAGAGCTCCTGCCAATGCCTCCGAGCAACGACCAACGGCGATGCCCTGATTCTCCAAACGCTTTAAAAGAGGACTAATGGGAAAATAATTCAAAGCAGCTATGGGTATTCATCTTCCCCTTCTCAAGTAACTGCCAAATTTCCAGCCAGATCGTTGGAGTTTCCTCTCTCAATAGTTTGAGAAACGGGAAAAACGAAAAGTTTAATTATTTCTTGAGTAACTTTGAACAGAACAAGCTGGGCCATCTTTGGCCCGTGCTCTGTCACAAATCCCAAGCAACCTTCCAGGAGGCTGCTTTGTGGAAGCAAAAAGAACAAGGAACTGTCTCGGTTCGCCGTGTGCACGTCTCACTGGCGTCAGGGGAAGGTGCTCTGCTGCTGGACTTCTCTAGGTGTAAATTGAACAAAAGTATCCCTGAGGAAGCCACCTGTAAGTGCCGGGGTTTACCTGTGCACTCCGCCACATTTGTATTCCTCGGTGCAATTTTCAGCCGTACATTGCAGAAGGGAAGGAATTACTCAGCCTGCTTTCTTTTAATATGAATGAGGGTTACGGTAAGAGGGAACCTTGTTTTTACTATTGGCCCTGAAAGCTACAAGCCAGCAGATGGCAGTTTAAACCACATTCAGTCAAAACAACATCATATTTTAGCCAGGGCCATTATTGTCATATAATTTCAACAAGTATATTTGAAGATTTGACTCTGAGGATGGCAACAAGACCGAGAGGTCTGGCTGGGAATACTGGCAGGACGATTCCCTCCCGCTGTACCAGGTGTGCACGCAGGCTGCCCCCTCGGGTGCGCCCTGCCGGGCTGCAGGGTTCTTGGCATGAGCAGAGAGGGGTTGGGAGCGCCGGAGGTGTGTGGTTTTATTTGTGTGCATGTGGGTACAGGAGGGGGCTGTCCACGTCCCCTCCATCTCTTGGTACCGAATGCGCCTCCGTATTTTTGGCTGGGCTGCCAGCAGTGTGCCTGGACACGTATGGGACTGCCTAGGGAGTCACTAGCAGGCTGGAGGGTGCTTTATGAACGTTCATTTTGGATATTCTTTAGAGGAGAGAAGGTGATATCCTATAAATGGGGTCTGCAGAAGGCCCTAAAAATGCCTGGACTTTTGTCTCGTCTCCTTTCCCCTGGCACATCACCGCGTCTCCCTCACCCCGGAGGGCAGCTCCGGCAGCACGCAGGCAGTTTCCCTGCGACGAGGCACTACGACTTCTCACGGCACCACCTGATTTTTCTAGCTCCCACTATTTAACTGCGGATAGAAAATCGGGGGGAAAAGGGGTTTAAAAGCCTGAGCCCGAGCATCCCTGATTGCCGCCGGGTTTCGGTGGGCGCAGGAGGGAGCAGCCCGCAGCCTGCCAGCGCATTCCTGGATGATAAACCTTTGATATGCCTTACACTTCAGTGCCCCGAAAATGCAACTTTCCACATTTATGAATACAAACAAGGCTATTATCTCTACCTTTCTAATATTTAACTAATCTAAACACTCAGGTAAAATGTTATCTGAAATGGTACTTCTATAAATGCATTAACTTTGTCTTCCTTTGACTTTTAAGATATCTTTCCTTACTAATACATCTGAAAAGGTTGTTTGGAAAGCCTCCGTAAAGTGGCAGAGCAAACAGATGAAGGGCGTTCTTTAGTAATTCTTTATTATTAGCTTTCCAATGATGCTATCTTCTTGTACTTTTCTTAACGAGAAAATAAATAGAATTTGTCTCACACACAGCTGTGTTTTTCTTTAGCTAAGGAATGCACAAAAGGAAATTTAAAAATCATGCATTATCAGTGAACAAGCTAGTTAAAGTAAATAGATTCCAGCCAACTCGCTTCTAAAAGATTAAAGGTTAATGATGGAACTTACCTTGCCCAACAGATTTATGAATAATCAAAGGCTAGGAAAGGTACGTCCAGTGTTCAGGCCTTCCCTACCCCGCAAACGTGGAGGGTGCACACAGCTCGTCCCTCAGCCCGGCAGCCACCTTTTCTACCACTTCGGTCAGCGCTGTTTACTGATTAATTGGCATTTCAAAAGCATTCACTAAAATACTTAATTGACCCCGGCGAAATCTTTTAAGCAATTCGGTGGCTGATGTAGGATGTTAGTTTAAGCTTTGGTGTGATCCCAAAGACCCTTACTGTCCCGAGGACTGCGCCACAAAGCCCTGCGCTCAGGACCAGCGCAGGACGTTCGTCCCCTTTCAGTAGTTCTAACTTATCGGTGCTTTTATGCTAAATAAATATATCTGGATTTGCTAAGTAACCCATAAAACAATTACCTAGCTCTGAATGATGTCTGAGAAGCTCTAAGACAGCAGATCAGAAGTAGCGTGAGCTTCCTCAAGTTAATTTGCAACCCTCCTCTGAGACAGACGGCACCCGATCTCCCCAAGCGCCCCGGAGACCCGCAGCCATTCGCCCCACAAGAACAGGCACGGGCAGATCACGCCGGGTGCCTCGTCATAGCTGGCCCGTGTTAAGGTAGATAAAGCCCTTGTGCTTTTGCCTGCCCATTATTCCTTTCATTTCTTATACAAAACCTAGATTTTTTTTTAAAAAAAGGCATTGAGCTCAACTCATCTCAGCTGGAACATCAGCCACCT
This sequence comes from Heteronetta atricapilla, assembly GCA_011075105.1. NCBI lineage: Eukaryota > Metazoa > Chordata > Aves > Anseriformes > Anatidae > Heteronetta > Heteronetta atricapilla. Next base: position 21,786,617 of record CM021739.1, on the reverse strand, counting down.
TTGGGACGCGCATTTTTAGTCCCTTAACAGCTCAGAGGAGGCCGCACACGTTGGTGTGGAGACATTACTGGCATTGTTTACGTTCTTTAGTTATGAAATCTATTTTAATTCCTGTTTCTCTGTTCAGAAGCCTAGAGCCATCGAAGGCTTAATGTCTTGGTGTGCCATTCATGGTCAAATGAATATTTTAACTCCACTCTTTAATGATCATTATAGATTTTTAAAGCCTGGCCCATATATCCTGGCTCTGCCTTCGAATGTATATTTTAATGACGTTAGGGAGAGCTGTAAGCAGAGTGCAGGTGGAGTTGGGTCCCTCATGAAAGAACCTAATGGTGAAATTGTGCCATCAGGTCAGGGAAGCATTTTCCCCTATTAGAAGTTCAACTCACCTGGATCTCCAACACCTCTCTCTGTCCCCTCCTCTGCTCCCTACCCAGATAAAAACAACATTTCTGCCTCTCCACCCTTCCGCCCTGATGAGAAAGTAAACAACATGATACAAGGCATCGATTCCTTTTAACACAGAAGTCCGTGACTCACTCGTTTATCTCTGCACTAAAACCACACAATGCCATAAAACCTCTCCAAAAACACCTCCAAGGCCTGCTGAGGACCACCAGCATCCAAATGTTTGGTTACACTCCAGAGTGAGGAGCTTGGGAAGGGAGGCAGGTGAGAGCCTGAGGATGGAGTGTGCGTGTGAGCAGTGTCTTAGCTAACTGGTAAATCCCAAAGAATTTGGTACACCTCGCTGCACATTCCCCTATCAGGCCATGGGGAGAAAAATCCATTAGGGCATTCGTTTTCTGCTACATAGGTAGTGCTACTAAAACACTGCTGGTAAGTATAAGAGCATCATGATGTATACACTATTTCAAAAATGCTTGTATTTAATGACAGATGCAAGTGCCTTCCACAGATTGTACACCGTAGGACACAGCCCGAGCCCTGGCTGTCACACCAGCTGGGGTCTGAGGTCCCACAGTGTGGGAGAACACCAAATCACTTCTGTCACACAACATTGCTCCACTGCAATTTGCCCTCCAGCCGCTCCAAAGCCTTGTCCTTGTATAAACCGTGGTGGTGTCGCTGTGCAGGAGCCCATGGAAAAACTTTCAGCAGCGTGCCGCTGAGGGCTGGATCGCTGCAGCTCAGGGAGCAAAACCCTCGAGAGGCCACCGGGTCTCACCTGGATTCACATGCAAACCCACCTGGCTTTGATTTTAAACTATAAATCAGGGCAGGTTTTACTGCAAACCGAGCCCACGTTTGTGTAAAAAGCTTGCAAACCTCAACCTAGCTTTCAGCAGGCAGCATTCGCCAAGTGACTTCGGGTTTCCTGACAAATATTTTGCGGGGCTCTGATTTCTGATTTCTTTTCTTGTTCCTGGCCTTCTCTGCTGAGGGGTTGCGTGTCTTGCTTAGGTGAAGCTGAAACTTCAGGGCACTTTCTGTTTCTTTCCAACGTCACTGAAAGCAGCTTCCTTTAATGCCAGGTTGTGCCGTGCCCATCCCTGCCGGGTGAAGCTATGCAGCAAACTGCCCTAAAAGCTTCCAGAAAGGTGATTGCAAAACAGATGGCTGTGGAGAGCAGTGGCTAAGCGAGGGATATTTAATCCCTCTCTTTAATTCTTTCTTTTCTTTTTGCTAGCAGTCAAGACTTAAAGATATTATGCATAAGAATAAGCAAAACAAAGGCTTGTGGTTTTTTGTTTGTTTTTCAGTACTTAGAGGTGCTGCAATCCACCCCTCCTAGGCACAACCTGGACATCTGCATTCCCTACACGCAGCTTTATTCACGGGTGGATCCTCCAGGCACAAACCCCAGGTAAATATAGATTTCCAAAATGTGCTGGGAAAACAGAGAGACTGCGTGCTCCCTTTGTGGCAGGTTACAAACATTGATCTGCTCTTATTTTACTCAATTTGCACTTAACTTTCTAGATTAGCCCTGTGATTCTGCAGTTTTGTAACGTTTTGATCTGAGGCAGCGGCACAAACCTATACAAGGCCAGACCTACACAAGGTCTGGAAACACCTTGGCTTGGTTCATTAGGCTGAACACAGTCCAAAATAGAGTCCAAAATGGATAGAATCAGTTTTCAGCTACAGTTACACAAAGCAGCAGACATGCCGGTGAGGTTCGGCACGCACGGTCACTGCCAGCTTCCCCAGCCCCAAATTACACCTCCAACAGAGACACCAGCAAGCAGTGTTGCCAACTTTCATTCTTTTCAACCTAAATCTTAAAACAGCTGATATTTTGCATGCCGTTGAGATCTCCGATGAGTCCTGAGATCCAAAGAGACACAAAAAATGTTGTTTTAAATGCCACGATTTGAAGTGGGGAGAGGGCTGATGGGGCTTCTTCTTGGGTAACAATAGTGGAAAAGTAAGAGAGCTGATTGAGATGAATGCTACCTTTAAAAGAAGTGGAAGCATCTATTCAGCAAGAAAATAGGACTCCTCCATAAAAGAGAAGGGAATCAATTACATCATTTCATTAAAGCAACAGCTCTTGACCCACAGATACAACCTGTCTCTGAACCTCAGATCACCTCAGAAGAAAACAAACGTCAAAACACACACATGTGATGCTGGAGCTCCTTTCTTCATCAGGCTCATGAAAAATAAAAAAAGTCAACACAAGAATAAAGATTGTTTTGTGCAAAAATAGAGCTTTATCAGCACGGATGATGGCAGTCCCCATGGAAGAAGCGTATAACACACCTAATATTAACCACCTGTGCCCCACGACACATGGATATAGCTGGGACATAACTACAAGGCAAGAAGCAAAATGACTGGGAAAAAGACACAAAACTCAAAGAGTAATTGAGTCAGAAGTGGACGAGATGAGTTTATATCTGATTTGGTAAATTGGGATGGTATCTAGAAAAGGGGGTGCAAGAAAAAGATGGGATCTGAGAATCCATGATCCTCATGCCAGCTGAATTCACGGAGCTCCGTCATAAGCAACAAATTTTTTGTCCCATTTAATTTTGTTTGGATCGATTTGCCACCAGCCAATTGCAAGCACAGACTTGAGTACACCAAGCTGAGGAAGGTGACATTAAAATGATAGTAAAGGGATTGTACAAGAGGAGGTGCTCAGGCTTATTAGCAGCATGGACGCTGCTTCGAAATCCAACGCACAAATCGTCTCGGGAAGCAGACCTCAGGGCGCTCGGTGTGCCCGAGGAGAGTGCCTAGGGCAGAAAAGCAGTAAGGTGGTCGTGCCAAGCAACAGCGAGGCCTGGTTTTGGAATAGCACGTACAATGTTTGACCAGTCACCTTAGAACAGTTGTGTGGATGGGAATATGTGCGTATATATAAATATGTTAAAATGTTTTATACAGACTGAGGAAATTAGGTAAGGCACCACCTGGTTTCTGGGACAGTAAGTGACCTGCCATACCTGTTTCCAGACCCCAGGTCCCTAAACATTGGCACTTTAAAAAATGAAACCATTTTTGTCTTCTTCAGTTCTCTGGGGCTGGATTTCTTGTTTGAAGTCTTTCCTAATTCTACAGAACTTTACAAGATTTCTCTGGTACGAATGCCAATCATTTACTCAGGTCACAGCTGAATGCGACTGTAATAATAAAAGTTTCAGATTCCCTGGAAGCAATTATTCAGGTGGATTTAGCTCACTTGTAGACACGATAAGTTTTCTTTAAATCATTTAAAACAAAACAAAACAAAACAACACCAGAAAGTAATGCAAAAGTAGCGCTCAACTTGTTCTAGCTTAATAAACCAAGAAGAAGTAGGGATTTGGAAATTTCTGATGTAATTATTGTAACTGTTTACTTTATATAAGCAAACAGTGGGTTAAGCCTTTACAAGAGTAGTTCCTAGGAATCATCAAACAACTTAGGGTTCTGAGAAAAAAATGCATCAATATTAGATGTGAAACCCATCTGGAGAGACTGGTCAAATACGAAATCGGTCCTGGAGAGTGCACTTAAGCACAATGCCTCAGCTCTTAGCTAATCCCCGACACGGTGAGGTTGCCCGATGGCACCCTGAGCTCATGGAGGCGTCTTCCCCCGCACGCAGGGGCTGGAGCACCGCAGCCCCCGCTCTGTGAAAAGGCAGCGTCGGGAAAATGGTTCTGCTGCTCTGCCTGCAGGTGGGACTTGGTTTTTTGGGGAAACAAAGAGCAAAACCACAAATTAAAAGCCTTATATTTTGCGCAGGGATTGCCGATAATTAAATCCATTTTACGTATTGCGAAATTGCACAGACTGCCACGGTGAATTTGGTCCCGTTATTGACGAACTGTTTGCGGATCTGGAGATGAGTGGGCCTTTTTCTCCATCCATGATTATAAATGTCACCCACGCCACTGACCTCATCCAATAAACTTAATTGACAGCGCTTGGTCTTAACTAACCTACATTTTTCAAGGTGTTGTCATGAGTGCTTTTAAAGGCTGTGTGCTCAGGATGGCTGGCATCTGCACAAATCCCCAGGTGTGGCACCGAGCTGTCACACAGCCCCCAGGCAACGTGGTGACACTGCTGGTGGGACTTGTGATGGCACCGCCAGCCCTTCCTTTCCCTCGTCCCACTTCTGGGCCCGACACATCCCACCACGCAGCCGGCACGGCGTCACGGCGGCCTCCCTCCTCCGTATCACATCACTTTGCCCCTGCAGTTCCCCCGTGTGAACTTTGCTTCCCGCGGGATCGTCTGATGAGAAATAACGAAGACATTTCTCGTCTTGCGCAGACAGCGACGCATCAGGGCGAGCCCCAGGCCAGCAGCGGACTCATGCTATGATTCAGACGAGCCGTGCGGCTCTGCCTCGCGGAAACCACTTGGAAGGCAGGCCGGTTGCTTTGGCACACGCAGGGCAGGCGTGGAACAAAGCAGCACGCCAGGCATCGCGCAGCTTCACACGCTTCTGAGTTTTTAGCATGTGATCAGAGATGAGCAAACGCGTACCAGCACAAAACACGCAACGAGCCGGTCTTATTCCAGCCCCTTTCGGTGATGTGTCTCCTCCCCTCCTTCCCACTGAACCCCCAAAGACACATTATCTGTGCAAATATGCTGCAGACCTCGCGGGGTCAGGGGGTCTGGCAGCGGCTGCGGGGCTGGCCGCAGCCTGCACATCCCCGGCACTCCGGGCGTCCTCGGGGAGCCCAGCGCTCACCGCATTCCCCTTTCTTAATGGGGTGTAATGGGGAACACGTTTGCTTCAAACCTATCGGTGAACTTCCCGCTTTGAACCCAAACTCTTTTTTTTTTTTAAAAAAAAGCAGTTTTTATTAAACTTCGGGATCGAATGAGGTTTGTTTTGCTAACCGTACCTGGCATTCTGTCCGCTAAGATTCCAGCCCAGAGTTACGCAGACGACGCGTGTCTCTGCTGTCTGCACGGGAAGGGAAACAGGGGGGCAGATACATACTCGTTTCTCCTTTACTTTTTCTTTTTCCTTTTTAAATCAGCACAAAATAGTTGGATGGTATCGTTGTCTGATACTAAATCTGAAACAGAGCAATAACTCAGAGTCGGAAAAGTCTATCTTTCTTTTTGGCTAGAGAAGTGAATCAGAGCTTTATTTGTTTTTTGGATCGCTCCGTAAATGGGTCAACATTCATAATTCCTGGGTTTGAAAAAAACACGTGCAAATTTCCCTGATTCAAATGCTAGACCTGTGAACTGACCGGTTCCCAACAGTATTGTTGTACAATTACATTTCAAAGGGCTGCCATTAAAAAAATGAGTGCTAGTAACCGCACATGAATATCCCAGTATTAACATCCCGGCCGTAGCACTGGGGCAGAAATGCCAACAACCAGCCTAGCCTAGAACCCTTCACGCCAGCACCAGGCTGGCAGCGAACATGGCTCGGGGGTTGTGTTTTAGCACAGCAACACCAGGGACAATCTGCAGAGTGGGAGCACCTACCCTGACGCTCAGGGAAAGCTTTAACCCAGCTCGTGGCGCTATCGGTGGTCACGGAGAGCAGAACTGTTCCAATCCCCCTGTTCAGGTCACTGGACTGAAATTAAGATAAAAGGAGGTTCAGTTCTTAATTATGCCAAAGTATTTCTGTGTGTCTCGGCTGCCTATGGAGCCTTTCATAACCTGGAGACCCCAGCTGCAGCACTGCCAGACCTGCGAACACACGGGAAATGTCCATCTTCGGGGAGTTCTTAGGTGTCAGTGAGGAAAAAAGTATAATTCAGAACTGGAAGCTAAGAAGCCGGTGCTAACTTCAAAATAGTTAGGAAAAAGAAAAAAGTCCTGGATTCTGAGTCACTTAAACCCTTTAGTCACTATTTCATTTAATTATTAAAATTGTTTGGGTTAATGAAACTCATTTTGAGTTTTTGTTTTGAAGCCTAAAAATGTGTATAGTTGCATCAAATATAAATAGATAAATCAAGTATGTATAGAAACAAGAAATACGCTGACCCTAGAGAACCAAATTGAAAAACCTGAATGATAAATGTTCAATGTCACCTCAACTTTTCCCATAACAAGTCCGTCAGCATCGATGCTCTCCCCTGTAACACTGCTGCTGTGATGGGAGACCTCACAACCACCCTCTGAAGGGCCAAGCACCATCCCTGGCCTCAGCGTGGGGCTGAGGACCCAGAAGTGCCGTGGGGGGTGCACACCCGCCCCTTCTCGTGCCGCACGTGGCAGCACCCAGCCCCTGGAAGAAGCCTTCCCCCTCCCCTCGTGGAGCTCTACAAGCTCCCAGAGGACGGATTTCGAGCAGCTGGTGGCAGAGGTGCTCACCCGATACGCAGCGGATTCGAGAGTTGATGGCCAAACTTCAGCAGAGGTGCTTGAGCTCCCGGGAGCAATGCTCACACAATTCTGTTTCTCCTCACTTCCTCTGGCCCCATACGTTAAAAACCGCGGCGTAAAAACCAGAGCCCGATTTAAACCCGGCGTGGCCAAGCCCAGCAGCGAAGCCATCACGAGGTGTTGACTTGACAAATTTTCCGGGGTCGCTACCTGCGAAGTCCTTCAGAGAAAACAAGCCAGCTCGCCTCTCTCTTCGTGCAGTTGCAGGGCAATTTTAAGCCTCCCTGAAGACTTGATTTGTCGGATGTGCCTTTGCTTGTGGAAGAGTAACATATGCAGACAAAATAAGTGTTTTTCAGGTGTGACGCTGACATCCAGCTGAAACTAATCAAAAGTCCAGGGTCCAAAGACCCCGGTAGGGCAAAACTCCTAATGAAGATGAATGTAGAACAATAGAGGGAATGAAAGGGTATCTGGTCTCATCTACTCTGCGGGGTAGATTTACACTCAGGAGAGTAAAAATGATTGAATTGTGTCCTTTTTAAACATTAGCCTTCTATCTCTCCTACTTAATTAGCCTCAGCCCTGTGCGTTACCCTGTTTCCTTAAAGCCCTGTGTGTGCTTTTGCTTGTTCGCTCCAAGAGCTGCATTTGGAAATCTGTGAATTAATCTCTCCTCTTGCACCAAAACCACTACGTCCAAAATCCACTTCCCCTCCACCACTTCTGCAACATTTTGCAATTTATTTCATTTTTTTTTCACTGATGGCTAGCTTTGAAGTCTTACCTTTGACAACTTGGCTGACTCAGCCAAATCCCACCTCCGTGCCCATCTATGTGTCCTTGCAAACAATCCCTGCTCTCATTCTAGCACCTAAAGGAAAAGGGTCGTTTTTCTGCAGTGACAAGCACCCACAGGGTTTTTTGTGTTGGTTGTTTCTTTTTATTTTATTTATATATTTTTTTTGAGAATGTGTTAAAATGAGAAAGCCAGCTGAGTGCTAAAAGTAGCACACTGTGGGATGGAGTGGGACCAGAGTCCTTCTGAAAACCTGGCCCTGAAAATCAGGGAAATCATGAAATAAGGTGTCCTGTGTCTAGCCTGGCTGGTACCTGATGGTTCAGAAGAGGCTGGTGCACCACGAGCTGTGGGCATGGTGCTGGGATTTCCTTTTCCACCCCGGCTGTTCGATGTGACTGTGCCCCGAAACAAGTCCTTTCATTGCACTTATCTCAGCTTTTACAGCTACGCATTTTATTGGCCATGAAATTAGCCAACCCTGAAAGAAAAAAGTGCAAACCATGAAATTTGCCCCATCCCTGAAGGGCACCGAGGTAGGCTGTGACTTATGCCAGCTAAACTTGAATAAATAAAGGCCCCGTCTCTCGGCCCTGCTCTGCTCTTTCCGATCTCTCGGTTTCCTCAGTGCTTAATCTCCAGCGGCTGTGAAACCAGATGGCTGAACAATTAGATAAATCGTTGGCATTGTTTACTTTGTCTCTTCTGTAAGCACCAAACAATAAATCTCACAACTTTCTCGCCGCGAATGTGATGGGGAACGCCAAACCCCAGTTTGGCGGCAGGACTCCTATTTCCTGGGCTGCTGGAAGACCGAAAATATCGCATTTCTACCTCATTCGACCCTTTCAATATCCCCGTCACGCTTCGTTGCTTTACAAGGCACCATTTCACTGTTGCAACAAAGATTACAGCGAATCTAACAGGTAAGGCCTGGAGCAAACACGGAGTGGAGTGGACCCGAACAGGAGGCACAAGGGCTGCATGTCTTATCTGCTCCCCATCTCGGCGTTTCTAACCACAAGGACTGCCCCGCTGACAGCCCTGCCTGTCCTCAGGCAATGAATCTGTAATAAGATATACACACAACAAATAACAGAGGTGATTTGCTTTTTCTTTCCTTTTTTTTTTTTTTTCCCTGAAAAATATATACCGAGGTAATTAAGTTGCTAACATGATGGATGGCCTCATTTTATATTTGAATTCAAAGTGACTTGCTATGGCATATAAAAAAGTGGCTCCCCACAAAAAAAGGTATGATGCTGTGGCTCAAGCTGGAGTAGAACTGTGGATATTTATCTCAAATTCTGAAAATTCATGTTTTGCTGCTCTCTTAACAACAGCTTATAACATTTGGATGTTTTACCCCAAATCCTAAAATATTTAGGGGTTATTAAATAGTTCATACTTGAGCTCATCTGTGAGTAACATCCCATAAGGAAGGAGGAAAACCGAGGCACTGTGAGGCTGCAATGGGCTCAAGATGACTCAAAAAAAAAAGCTTGCAGTTACCCTGGGAAGGATTTTTGGTTACTGAAGCACCAGACCTTAAGCAGGCACTACACAACGATACGTTGTGCACGACATCGACAGCACCACCTATACTCAGATCTGTACAAACTCCCCTTTTCCTCTTATTTTCAGCTGTATCGACCTAAATAGAGCTTACGAATATGGTCTCAATATCACTGTCACGCAGTAGCAGCCTCTGATTTCCTCCTCGGGCCTTTCCTCCCATCCTGTAGGAAAAAAAGCACTAAAAGGCGCTGCTCAAAACGCTTCAGTGTAGCTTCAGGACTTGTGTGGATGCCATTAAACAAACTAAGGATTTGATGTCGTGTTGGAAGGCCCATGGTAATGTGCAGTTGCAGTTGTAATGCATTATAATTTAAGGCATCTAATTTTTGCATTTGCTTTCTCCCTATCAGAAATTTGCGATCCGTACCGCGGGCTGTGGGAGCTATTGGCCAGCAGCCACACAAGTCTTAAATGTAACTGTCCTGTTACCTCAGCGGTTATTTGCTGCGTAGCGATGCTGTTTTTAAAAATCCACTCAGAAAACCTATAAATCCCCGTATGTGTTTGCTTGCTTTCGCCTGACGCTCACAGAGTTAACAGGCAAAAAAAAACCGTTTCCATAAAACTCCCCTGCAGACGAGCTGAGACGTTAAAAGCTCACCGCTAACATCTGGTCATCATTTCATCGTGGGGCCACACGTGAGATAAACGTGCTTGCTCCTCCGAGCACGGTACCTGGCCGTGACCTCGGCATCGGGCAGGCGGGCCGGGGAATCGCCGCCCGCTCCTGGCAGCCGCGTGGCGACTTCCACGCCGCGGGGCGCGCAGAAACGTGGCCTGACAAGTGGTGAAACCGCAGGATTGGCGACCGGCTTTTATCAGCCCTTTGCCGTCGGGCTCCTTCCGATAGGAAAAACGTGTGTGTAGAAATAGGGCCATCCCCCAAAATTAAGCAAACGTCCTAACGGGCCGGTTAACTAACCTGTAATTACACCGCCGCTTGCATTAACTCCGTCGCCTGCTAATAGACTAAGTTCCAGTGGAAACAGTCAGCGTTGTTAGGAGGGTTATTTATTTTATGCCCTAATTAATCAGGACTGACACTGAACCACATCCTTCCTCCTTCCTCATTATTTAAATCACCCATTTATATGGATGAGCCCCTTTGCTTTGTGCGCTGCATTAATGCGCTAACACGCTCTCCCGAGGGGAGCGCCCGGTGCTGCTCCGGCGGGTGCGTGCCCGCGCTGCCGGCCCCCTGCAGCCCCTTTGCCCTGCAAAAGGCAGCGGGGACGTCAATGGGCACGAGGATTTGGGGGCTCCAGGGGCTCGTCCTCCTTAGTACCGGGGGAGAAGCAACTTCCCAGGGTCAGCCCCGCTTCCAGCATTAGCTACACGTGCAGACCGAGGAGGATATCTCTTTTCAGGAGGGCACCGTGCAAGGGAACCTTTGCTTCGAGTCAGACACATGCTTAAGTGATTTCCCGAATCTGGGTCCTGATCCCCAAATTGGAAGCGACAGGTAGAAGTTCCCCTGCCCCCTGTTTGCCTGTCCCGAGGCCGCCAGTGAAACGGAGACGTAAAACTGCTTGGTCTGGGGAAGGGAGATCAAAGCCTGGTGGGTTTAAATTGAGTACAAGGCAATTTGGAAAAGCGAAATTCAGAATATCTTGTGCAGGGCTTTGTGTAAGGGTACGCGATCTCGTATCGTTCAGCTGAAATGCTTTTGTTTATCCCTATATTTTCAAGAGGTAACCTGGCATATTTCATATTTCAGAACCACCAAAACAAAATCTAAATCAAAGAGTTTTTGACGGCATGTTTCAAAATCAACTTTGTTTCCTTTCTTTTCCGTTCCCCTCTCTCAGATTTTTTGCAGAACCCAAATCTCCCCGAGGTGCACTCGCTGCTGCACGCGTCCACACCCTGCAGAGCCGCCCTAAGGGGCCAGCACCATTTCTGAGGTGGCTTCTACCTTGGCTAAGCAAAGCACACCGATGGGATCCCGTTTAATGCGAGGAGCTTCTGGGTTTCTCTGGGATGGATGAACCCCTGCCAAGAGGGTGAGGGGACGGTGGGCTCAGCACAAAGGCACCCAGCCCCGCACCAGGAGAAGCTTCCATGCTGGCATCACGGATGAAGAAGTTTAACATCCCAAAGAAAACTCTCCAACTTGTTGTTCTGCTTCCTGCCTTCAGCACAGGCAGCTCCTGTCACACTTCAGTCACCTCCGAAGTGGGGTTGAGCTCCAAAAATTCAAGACTCGCAGGGAAGAGGAGGAGGACGAGGAAAAGCTAGGACTGGGCAAGCTTTATCAGGACGGGAGCCCACGTGCATTGCCCAGGTCCAGCTTGGTGGGAAGGTGGGGAAGGCTCAGGGGGTCTCACACCCTGTGCCCGATCGCAGGACCAAAACCTGAACACGGCACCGGGCCGTTGAGGTCTCCCCATGTCCCAGAGCCCTGACGTCCCCCAGCTCGGGGCAGGTCCACCTGGCAGTGCACGTTCATAATCACACCGCTCGCTTATCGACAGGCGCTTGCCAAGCGGCCTTTTCTAAAGGAAGACAAATGGCACAAGGCTGTGCATACTTTGCTCGGGTGAAGCTCAAACACAGCTTTGGGCAGTTTTCGGAGGACAAAAGGCACTTGAACAATTTGATTCAAAGCTGACAGACAGGGTTGTGTCAGGCAGCTGGCAATAGCCACACGGCTATTTTCAAAACTTTGGGAATTTTTAACCTGGACTAAGCTGAGATGGAGTTCAAGAAAACACTTTCTGAGATTTTAATGTGCATTAATTTGAATAAGATTCTGCTTTAGGAAGAAACCTTCGCTATTTTAGCGGCACAGCTTTCAGACAGCAATTCCCATGCCGTCGCAGATAACTGCAAACCAGCAGAGCTTTCAGAAGGAGGAAACATTACCCAGGGCTGCATTTCAAACCAAAGGCCGTGTGCAGCTCCATCAGCTCGCGGTTCGGGGCCGGTAATTAAACCATCCACATTCCATCCAAAGACTTTCCCGACTCCCCAAAGGTTTTGCCAAGCCATGAACTAATTTTCACCACGAAGGCGCTCTCGCTTTTTAGCACATTTTTGGAGACAGTTGCTCACTTGGCCGAGCTCCAGGGGCACTCGAAACCTCGCGGTGCAAACCGGTCAGAAGTTGCCAAGTGCTTGCGTTGTCCAACGAAACCCCAGCGTGCGAGAAACCCAATGAAACCAAACCAAGGCTGCACAACTTTTCCACGGGCTTCGTACCCAAAGGCACGCGGGCGCAGCTTGGGCGGGCTGCCCGCACCACCAAGCGCTCCTCAGGCAGGCTGCGGCCGCAGGGGGCACGTCCACAGCGGAGATTTTGGCAACCATCTGGGTTAAACTTGTGTGTGTGAAGAGAGCCTCTGCCAGGGGGGCTTGGCAGTTTTTTGGACATCCCCCCACATCTCGTATATGTTTATTGGGGAAGAGAAAGCTGATGGGTGTTTAGTGGGTGTCGTGATGCCTTTCCTTTCTGGCCAAAGCCCAAGTTTTGGCTTTGAAGTGTGCCATCATATTGCCTGTTTAAACGCCTTTTATTTTTTTTCCCAGCCGTATTGCTCGGAGCAACTGAGATATATTGCTGTTACAGCACACAAAATCCCCACTCCTGAACGCCCACTGAAGGCGGCTGACAAGGGAAGCTTTTCAGGTCCACCATTTCCGCGGCGGAGCAAAAGCCAAAAAGCTCAGCCCAAGGAGTGCCCTGTCCTGCCCCCAGTTAAGTCAGCAGCAAAGCACTGGTCCCCATGGCTCAGCGCTGACAAGTATGAGAATGGCCAAAGAAATGCACATTAATTATCATTACTATGTCTGTTATTGTATAACAGCCCGTGATTCTGTACTTTATCTCCTGGACCATTATCTCCTGCCATGTGATCTAAGTGTTGATACTGCTAATGTAAAGGAACACAGAACAGTAGTCATTTATCCTGCAAAAGACCTCGTGCTTTTCTTGTTCTATCAATCATTAAACAAGTAATGTCTTTTGTGTTATTGCCTTGACATTCATTAACACTCACGTCACAGGAAATCTTTGCAATTAAAATCCTTATTGACGATCTGTGGTTGTTTCGCATTGGCATGTAACAAGCAAGATAATAAAAACTGAAAACAATAGTGTTATCATGGATAGCTGAGGAGGTTTTTCCTTTTTCTTTTCATACGTTAACTAGTTTAATGTTGCTGGTCTCTCCCCCTTTTTTTTTTGAATTTGAACATGGGCTTCAGGGCTCTGAATGCTGGCAATCCACTTTTTATCAGCCCTGAACATCTGAGCACCCCTTTGACATTAATCCTGTATGACCAGCTTCAGTGGAAACACTCAGTCTTGGAAAAGTCAGGCTATATGAGGACAAGACAAATGTTTCTCTCTCCGTGCAATTCTGCTCCTCGGAGATGTGTAGCGACGACGTGTGCGAACCAGCGATACAAGAGCGCTGTGCTTTGTCTGCTGGCCAAAGCAGGCTCTGGGCTGATTTCCATGTTGCCGGGGCTGCCCCGGGGCTGCCGCCCTCCAGGAGGCGGCGTGCAGGTTTGCAGGGGGCTGGAGCCCCGGGAGAAGAGGAGCAGAGCTGGGATGGAGGAGGGCCCTGCAGGCCACAGCCCCCTGGCTGAGCAGCAGCTCACGGCTGGTGGGAAGCAAAGCGGTGGGGAACCTCATGAACAGACTTAGGGCCAGGCAGCTTACCCTCGCCTACAGCTGTGTCCAAAACAACCTCTGCTTTTACAGTTGCACACCTCACAAACTTAGGCTAGCGGATATGGATGCCACTTTCTGTTGGGACAAAGTCAAAAGGTTTAACCCAACGGCTGACTACCGGGATGCATCAGCGAGTTCTTCCCTCTTGGAGAAGGGGAACGAGTTTTGCACGTGCCATCAGCACCGTCTGTGCCACTGGTGGTGGGACGGCGCGCAGCCGGTCGCGGCCGTGCCTCGGAAACGCTGCCGTGCCTGTCGCAAAGCCAGGCTCTGTCTGGCTCGGGCCACGCCGCCTGAAAGGTGCCTTCTGAAAGATAACAAACACAACCTCACTTCCCACAGACATTGACATAATTGAAAAATTACACCATTAGGCTCTTGCATTCTTATGAGCTGTTTTAATTACAGCCCATATATCTTGAGCATATGGACTGCGTGCCCCACATATAGCAGCGGCTGAGAAGTGAACGCAACTCCGCGCGCAACCAAGCCAGAAAATAAATACAAAATAATAAAAAAATCAGTCTCAGCATTGCCTTACTTCTGTAGTAGAGTGCTGGTACTCTCAAACATAGAGCTTGCAAGACCAGAAGGGACCATTATACCAATCTCACCTGACATTCTGCTTATCATACTATTTTTTTAATTTTTTTTTTTTTGCATTTCTACTCAATACTTCATATTTACACAACCGTAAGGGAAATAATCAAAACCCATTTGCTTCAGAACCTTTATGTTCATGAGAGGTGTTTGAAACAAGCTCCTGTGTACACTCAGATGTCCTGATAATTAGCAGAACGGCAAGTACAGCTCCAGAAGCAGCCCTAAGGTAAAGCGGCTCTTTCCAGTCCGCAGGTATGAGGGCCTCCCTTTGAGGCCTAATAAAACACATTTATGATCAGCCAGAGTGCTGAAGAGTACACAGCGTACTCCACGTGCTAACAGACTGCCTTCTATTTCGCACCACAACAGTTAAATAAATTCATATCTCTCTTCCTTTTTCTGGTAATTTAAGCATTAGTAGAGTTGATAACCCATCTGGACTGCCTATGGCTTTTCTTTTGACATCAACGGCAATAATCTTGGAAGGAATCACATTTATAAAACCGTCCAACAAAAAAGAATGTAACGAAACATGACAAGTGTATTTCTCTGAAATGTTAGGAGAAAAAAAAATATTGATTTAATGTGTTGCAGGTCTCTACATTACTCATATTTTAGGCTGCTGATTAAATTCTCTTTCTTGTAACCTGTAACTAACACAATCAAGTGATAAAATTAACAGCATTTTTCCATTAAAAGGAAGCTAATTCCACCTTTGGCTTCACCCTTGCGATGAGGGAATAGATTTTGCAGGACTGAGACCAACACCAACATTCAATAAGCTGATCTGACAGCGAACCTCGCTCCCCTTGGTGTCTCCACAGTTTCCCAGACTTCTGTGCAGACCAGAAGACCGCAATTTTTAACACAATCTTTCAGGCCATCTCGACTTTGTCGAGGCAAAAGAACATTATCCTATAGAAATCCGAAACAAGCCTCAGGAGAAATTCTTACCGCAAAAAGTCTACTTCAGGAATCCTGCACGAGATAAAAAGTGGGATACCACGTGGAAAACCATTCACCAGCTCCCACTGAAGGGCTGGATTTTATATTTAAAACCCATCAGCTGCATCTGCTGAGGTAAAAAGTCTTCTCCACCAGTCCAAGAGATACCAGCTTCTCAAAAGGAGAAGCAGCAGCTTCAGTACACAGGTACTTACAGAGCTTCTGCTTCTCCCTGCTACCTCCTCCAGTCTGAGGCACAGACTCCCCAGCGCAGAGATGTACCCATACTGTGTATATATATATAAATATATACATATATACATATTTATGGGTCTGTACAGCTTAGCTGAGCTCAGTTTTGAACCTGTGTAGAAGTGTAACGCCGTCATAAAGCCACCCTGTGAGGGCTCCTGGCATCCCTGAGCATGGTGGGTTGGTTTCACACATGGTAAAGGATGTTTCAGCTTAAACCATTGCAAATTTACAGACACGGTGCAGCTGGTAAACTCGTCCCATGAAACATACCACTGTCCTTGCGTAACATCGCCAAAATCCCTCTCAAGCCCGACGGTTAAGCCCGGTTAATCCACAGACTGGGCTCAAACGGCCTCGGCTCTATTCTGGCTGTGCCACAGGCCCGTGCAGCACCTCTGGCAGGTCTTTTTATCTCACTGCTCATCAGCTCACCACCAGCAACGTGACGACCGCCTTGGACAGAAATAAGAGAGCTCAGGTATTTGGACACGAAATGGATGATAATTGTGGAGAAGTGTATTGTATGGGGAACGTATAATGCAAACAGCGAGGAGATAAGGGAGATCTGATTCACCAAGATTATCCCTTTCATGCCCAGTATATGGGTGGCTAGCAGGTCACTTAGCAGGAATTACAAGTAATGTAAGCGGGCATGAGGAAGCAATATTTTAACTTGAAAGAACTTGCAGAGGGATGAGAGAGAATTTGCATAAAACCATACAGAACAGATGGGAATGGACAAGCCTGCTGATACCAAACACACGCCAAAGGAAAATTAGAGAAGAACAAGGAAGTTATTGTAGATAGTACTTCGATATCCTAACCATACATGAAACCAAGAAAACCTCTAAATCCACCAGAACAAATGCCTAAAGGGCTTAGCAGAAGGCCCCAAGTTTCTGCTAGAAAAATATCACATTACCGGTGACAAAAATGCCTCATCATGTTTTCCCACTTTAACTCTCTTAGGTAGAAAATACTTATGAAAGAAAAGAAAAATAAAAGAAAAGAAAAGAAAAGAAAAGAAAAGAAAAGAAAAGAAAAGAAAAGAAAAGAAAAGAAAAAAGAAAGAAAAGAAAAGAAAAGAAAAGAAAAGAAAA
>CM021739.1:21740510-21769782 GCA_011075105.1 Heteronetta atricapilla | reverse complement strand
AAAAAAAAAAAAAAGAACAAAAATGAAAAGAAGGAAAAGAAAAAAAGAAAAAAGAAAAAGAAGGAAGAGTAAAAATAGAAAGAATAAGAAAGAAGAGAGAGGAAAGAAGTAACAAGGAAGAAAAAAAAAAAAAAAAAAAAAAAAAAGAAAAAAGAAAAAAGAAAGAATAATAAGAAAAAAAATTGCTCTGGTTTCCAAGAAGATTGCAAAGAAAATATGCTGATAAGTACCAATGTTCTAAAATTACAAATCCAAGATGTTTCAGAGGCATGTGTCAGAAATGACAGCAAAAGGCAGACAAATATGCAGGCAGAGGTGTGAACATAGTTTATAGCTCGTTATAAAGAGGCAAGAATGCAGAAAGCTCCCCAGCCGCAGCTGCCCACCTCTGAACTCTCCTTGAGCGAGATCTGAGGAGGTGGTGGGACGGGGAGGCTCTCAGCAGAAGGAGCGATGGAGGGTGTGGATCTATTGAAACAACCGCGTTTGGAGGAAAAACCTGGTAGTCACTCCCTCTTCTGCAATGCCAGACTGGTTTTATTCTGTCTGTACCGCAGAGGAATCAAGTGCTTGATGGATGGAGCCTAACAAAGTCCCAGTCCAGGTAGAGAATTGTAAAGCAATAACCCATGGGCAATTCATTACACAGGAGCCAGGGGCTGCTGGGAGGAGGGAAGGAGGCAAAAGTCAGCAAAAAGACAGGCCGTGGTCCTGCGAGCCCCGGGCAGCAGCTCGGACCCCGTCCGCCCAGCGATGCCGTGTGGGGAGGCCTCCTCACGTGTACCCCTGGGCGAGGAGAGCTCAGTGAAGCCACAGGCCTTGTGTTAGTCAAATCATTACTCCAGTAGCACAGACCTATGAAAAAAATCTTCAAATAAACAAAGTAGGAGACAACAGAGAGGTTCACGGCGGCTTTAGGTAAGTAAGGACTTGGCGCTGGCGTGACCTGAGGCCTTGCTCCTGAGGAGCATTCCTACACCATTCCTTCAGCCCCCTGCCGGCCCCCACTCTGACACGATTACACACATAAACAGGAGCGAAACCAAAACCTGTTAATACCGGCGCAGTAAGCCGAGACACCAATCGACAGAGTTTCAGCCTGGCTGGACACAAAGGATGAACACACCTCTGCGGCTCAGCACCCGAAATCCAGGATGGCATTTCTGCCGGATGACACCCCAGCGGTGACACACAGCGGTAGCGCTGTTAGGCACAGATAACACCGTGCCGCGGGGCTGTCTCGCCACGGGCCCTTGCCAGTAATGAGCTCTAAAGAAACAATGACTCACGGTAACGCGAACTGTCACAAGATCTCGCAGGAAGGGTATGAGATAGCTCAAGGACGGTGGCGCACAGCCTGCCCCTGTGCTCTACAACTCACCTCTTCTCACGGGCAGATGGAGGCACAGATAATGGAAGGAGATGAACAGACAACTGCGCTGAAGCCTTGTGAATCACTTGAATCCTTTGGTCCCCCTTCCTAAATCACCCTTCTTCGCTATCAATAAAGTTTCGGCAGTTTTTTGGTGCTGCCTGTTCTCAGAGCCGCTGCCCCCACCAATTCCCTCCCTGCCTGCTCCTGGCTGCCGCGGCGTGCCCGTGCCCCCGGCTTGAGGAGCTGGGACCCGACCCTCCAAAGGGGGAATTAACAGCAGGTAAAAGCCCTCCGCAGGATCAGCCACCACGGGGCAGTTTTACACGGTTCAGTGTCCATGAGAACAGCCTTTAGAAGGCCGTTTCTCACGAGTATTTATGCCCCAAAGAGTCAATTTTGGAACGGAAAACGGGCGTTTTCTTACCTGCAGCACTGGCCAGCTCGGGTCTGGAAACCAAACCTGCCGTTGTGCAACTGGGGCTTAAACCAGCACGCGGTGCAAAGAGCAGGGCTCCAGCTCCACGCCTCCTCTCCACCATGCAAACAGGTGAAAAAACTCAAATCCTCACAAAGGAAGAAAACACCAGCAGCTTTTCAAAGGAATATTGAAAGGGACCTTGCCGGGTGAGCTGCAGCTCGGGAAGAATGTTTATGGCAGAGCTATAAACTCATGAAGAAATTAAAAGGATTTACAAGAGTAATTCGTTCTCAAGCCAAACCTACCAAACAGCAGGGGACGATTCTCCCAGACTAAGGAAGAAATAATTAGCGCTGTATTCTTGGAAGAGGGTTTAGGATCACTTTTTGCCCCACCTATTGCAAAAAAAAAAGAAGGTCATCTTTTCGGTTATGGCAGCAAGTGCACGGGCAGATCATTCCTTATCTCTTCAGTGCTTCACCCGGCTCTTTTTATAGGCCCTTTGTTCTTGTTTCAACCCACCTGTTACAAGAGGCTTTGCTTTTTTTCATTTTAATGACCCAGCACTTTAAACTTCAGATTTTAACCACGTCTCAGACACTGAATGCAAAGCCTCCAGCCAACCTGTTTAAAGTTCAATGTGCTAGCATACCTGCTGTAAGCCAGGGCTGGCATTTTATACAGCCCTGATGTTACCTGGGTACGTTGTCCCACTTGTTTCAGCACTGGTGAGCACGGATGGAAACCTGGTTCACAGACGCCTAACGTGAGGTCTGCGAAGGTCTGAGTGCCTGGCTTCTACAAGGGATCCTAAACACCTGCTGATGTCAGTGGGAGCAGCTCCAGAAGGCCCTGACCTCTGCATGTGACTGAAGAATGGCTTTATCTGGGGAGATGTCATTAAGTGGTGATCGGTGGGAGCTTAGAGCAAGGCAAAGTTTTTATTACAATGTGCAAATTAAGGAAACGTTAAAGGAAAGATGCAGTGAGGGGAAGAGGTGCACCTGGTGCACCACTGAAGGTGGTGGCGTCAGTCAGCGACCACTGGTCTCAGCCACCGTGCCCCGAGGAGTTCATATTCCTCCCAGGGGCTGAGGGAAGCAGAGGGAAAAGCTCTCTACAAGTCATTGGCAGCGAAATCAGCAAGGAGGAGGCACACAGTGCGGGTCCGCGAACAATGTTCAGAGCCCCTAAAATTATAGAAAATCATTCGGAACGTCCTATGAAATTTTATAGCCCCATGTAGATATTCTGTTGGTCTCCATTCAGTCCCAGAGGATGATTCAAAGCCCTTTCAAAGCCTGCAGTATCTCCAGCGTCACCTTTGGTGTTTAAAACCCAGAGGCTTTCACTCGAGTGCCTCTTGGCTACAAAAAGCCAAAGAACGTGCTGGAGCTGTGCTGCACGCAGGGGCTGGGCAAGGCCGGCTTTCCACGAGCCCAGAAGACAGAAGACACACGGAGAAGGTCCACCTTAAGTCTGTCACCATCCCGCTGCCCCTGGCTGGCCGGGGCACGCGGAGGAACTCTCCAGATTCTTTCCCTTTAGATCACCAAAGGAAACATTAATCAAGCAAAAGATGGGAAATTATGACATCTAGCTGCTAAAGTTCAGCCCCAGCGGCCAAGGCAGAGCTGATCGCGGGGTACAGGTGACTATCCATCAAATGACCTATCATAACACGCATTAAAATGTCGGCGTTAATCAGGACAGCAGCCAAGAACAATATTTTTCTGCTGACTTCCATAACAGCAGGTACAAAAGCAATCCCCTTGAAACACTCGTCCGCAGGCATTTGAGACAACACTTGGTTAAAAAAACAAAATTCCAAAGAGGATTTAAGCCTCATGTTTGGATCTCCTCCCTGCAAGCCGAGGTTGTTTTAGATGGAGCTGGGAAGTGGCAGACCTGCGGAGCTTTGGGGGTGTGGTGGGAAGCACATCCCATCCCGAGCCTCACTGCTGGTACCTGTCGTTGTGCTAGAACACGGCAAGCGAGAATGAAGGTGGCAGCAGCTGTATCACCACCAGAACGTCAGGTGGGATCGGCAGCAAGTAGCACTGTAATTACCCTGCTAAATACTTTTAATGTGGGTAAGGAAGAATATCCTTACGAGCCCTTAGAAAAATGCCAGCCTGCAGCGTGCTCCATGTCCTTCAGCTCAGCACAAGGAAGCGACAAAATGTTTGTACTGCTAACAGCAAAGATGCTCCACGTCCACGAGATGCTTCCTCCCGGGGATCTCCAAGCCGTGGTGACTGCTGAGTGGCTCAGCAGGGCAGGTGTTTGTCTCCGGCACGGCATCGCTGCATGACTCAGTCACCCACAGGATGTCATTAATCAGGGGCAGATTAATCAGTTCCCAGCCTGGCTGTTAATCAAGAGCTCAGCTCTTGCCCCTGCTTCTCCTGCCACGGAGCCTCCTCCTCGCTGGCACACCCAGAAATCGTAGCTGGGACCAGGTCCCCACCACGTGTCTGGTGGCCCTGAGCCTTCTGGGGGACAGCTTCCCGCAGGATAACAGGTTTTTTTTGCCCAGGATGAGGGTTTGTAGGTGAGTGGGCAGGGACATGAGAGCCACGTCACCTGCTTGTGGGCGCTGTCAGCACCTAGTGTGGTCCTAAAGGAGGGAATTTGGGTAATTACCTGGTTTTCTGGAGGCAAACCTAGCAGGCTGGGGGGAAGTTGTGCCTGTGGCGAGCCTGTGCTCAGCGCTGAGGCCGGTGACTTGGGCAAGTTGATAAGGGAGGCGCTTAAAAGTTGTGCTGGTGCAGGCTCGTGCTTCAAGTGAAGCATATTTATAAGCATCTGCCCGCTAAGTGAGGATTTGTGTCTGCCAACGTGTGAGCTAATTCATTATCTATAAAAATAATAACTGCAAGCACAGATAATTTATTCAGCCCTCCAAAAGCATCTCTGTATCAGTGACAACTGTCATTGCTGCTTGATTTATTACTGCTGCTCTTCACTTGGAGTGGTTTGGTGGAAAGGATCCTTACATAATGAAATGGGTAGAGGTGAGCAGAGATGTGCAGCACAGCAGAAGTCCCTGGCAGAGGGACATTACAGTCAGCCACATCCGTTAGTGCAAGTACATTTCCTAGCTTTGCCCCAGGAAAGTAAAAATATTTGTAAGGCGAATGATGGATGCTCACGCCATTATACAATGAAAGAAGAGCTCCGAATATGTATACAGTGGCTTCGGTTCAAACGAGACTGCGGCAACGAGCTCAATAATGGAACTTTTATGTTATATATATATACGTAAACCAAACGGAAGGCTGAGAAACCTCCCATCCTAGATGGATGAACTGTTTACCCAAACAGAAGGAAACACCATTAGTTCTCCTCCCGGGCAATGTGAAGATGTACAGACCGACCAGCCGGCCCTCATCTGCCGGCTGAGGCCCTCGTGCCCCAGCCGCGGCTTGCACAGCCCCGGGCGAGCAGCTTCGGGGCGCCCAGCTCTAAGAGCTGAAGCACACGCTAATTTCCATGTTTGCGATTTCCGTTCACAGTAACAGGATATAGGTATGATTCATCGCGAGACGTCCAAAGCGATTTGAGGAGATGCTTCGGATGGCACGAGCTGCAGCCCGCACCCGCGGCTGGCCAAGCCGGGGAACCGCAGGAGGGAAACGGGACCCACAGCCGGCGGCAGGGCCAGGTCCTGTCCCCGGGGCTGGCCATGTGCCCCGCGCTCCTCCGGGGCGCCGCAGACCTTTGTGTCCTCCGTTTCCTTCGCCGTGGCCCCACCACGGCTTCCCTGACCCCGAGGGGGGCGACCCTGGGGAAGGGAAGAGCCGGGCCCCGGGGCTGCGCGCAGGAGGGGAGGGCGGTGGTTTTGCTTCCCTGGTTCTCCGGGGGTGTCCGCATGGCACCGAGCTCGCTCCTGCAGCACGGTTTTCCCGTCTGGAAAATGGGAAGGGGGGACAGGACTTGCTTTGCGAGAGTGCTAGAAAACATAACACTTGGATGTGTACACAGTAATTTGAGATCCCGGGATAACAGTGCGGAGAATTATTAGTATTATGACAGAAGGCATTTTTGCTTCTAATGCACAAAGAAAACAAATAGCAAGGGAGCGAGGTTCAAGAGATCTAACATTCATTTTATTTTTATTTTTGAACTTTCTAATTTTTCAATAATTGAGACCGCAGATGCTCAGTTCCATATGTGCAGCAACCCAGCTCCAGCCCCTTCTGAAAACCGGTTGCCAGCTATAGAGGCAAGCAAGAATACGCCAAGCAAAAACAAGGAAACAAAATATTTAAATTAAAAAAAAAAAAAATGTTGATACTTCTGTAATTCGCAATGATTTTCTCAAACCAGCCAGGATCTGGAGAAGCATTTGACAGTGTCTGGGCTTAAAGCCATGGACAGTATCCACTGTTTAGTGTTGTATAATTTACAAACTCCTGTTCTTTCAACAACTACTCAGAAAATGAAATTGTTAAGTAAATATATAGCATGAAAACAACTCTGAAGAACAGAGCAACTCCTTTATATCATTCAAAAGGTGATGGCCCCTGTAAGAGAAAACAAATTTCTGCAATCTGCCAGAGCTAGAAGAACATCAAACAAACCAAACAACATGAAAGCTATAAAAAAAAAAACCCGCATGCCTTTCTTTCGACGCACAGCAACCTCCTCTGCAGCGGTATGCAGCGCGGAGATAGGCCCTTACACGCTTGTGCCATCCAGGTAAGCAGATCTCATGTGGCCGTGCTGGGCTCTGACAATATCGGGTTACAAAAATGACAGTAGTTGGGAAACGTGTCAGGAGCAGTACGTGTGTTCGCTGGCGCTGCTCGTACTGCCGGGCTACTGCTTTCCCCAAAGCCTGTTATTTTAGGTCCCCTGCTCCTTGGGGTGCTACACAGGGCCCCGATTTTCCAAGAGGTGCACCGGTACTCATCGGTCCCCGGAGCTGGAAGAGCTCCCCAGCCGTGACCCGGGGAGAAGAGCTCAGCCAAAATCTCCCTGAGACCCCAGGCCAGCGGCGGCCGACTCCGGCCGTGGCCGGGTGCCACTCGCAGTCTGGGGCAGAGCAATCGGGGGAAGGCATTGCCTTTCCCACAGTTAGGTCAGGAAAGTTAAGAAATTGCTCCTTTATTAAACATATTAGAGACTCGGCCTTGTTTGCCTACTGATATCCTTGAAGGAAGGGAATACAAAGATGAGGGTGTGAATGCTATCTGCTGGATCACCACTTTCGGGCTGCTAGGACAGTTTTATTTGCTTTATAGTAATTCATTGCCAACTTCACACATAAAAGTTAAACACGCTTTTTAAATGATAACACTCAAAAGACGGTTTCCAGAAGGAAAAAAAAAAAACCACCAGCATGCAAATCTCTACTTAAAAGGGGTGAGGTGGAGGTTACCGAAAAGCGTTCCCAGCTTTGTTTCTCCTCGCCGTGCTGGTAAATGCGGTGACCCAGGCGGTCCCAGGACGTACCGGGCTGCACGGCTCCAGCCCAGCACAGCCTGGGGGGGGATAAATGCCCTGAAGCACCCACCCCATGGGGGGCAGGGCCCCACGGCAGCTCGGGGTCCCCGTCCCCCCGGGGCAGGACTCTTTGTGGTGCTGGGCTGCGGACCAGCCGCTAAACGCTGTGTTTTCTCTAGTGGTGGCAAGAAGAGCTTAAAAAAGCTTTGCTTAAATGGAGTTATGAAAATATCAGCCACTGATCCAGAAGTTCTCAACAATTCACTGATGCCAGGTCACTCCTAATTGCCTCCATCTTTCCTATTCTCTCTCCAGAGAATAATTACTTCAAGAAACAAAGTCCTGGTTTATTTTACTAAGATCCAGAAATTCCCTGCTTTTATAACAACAAGCAACTCCCCTCTTCTTCCGCTTTGGACTAAGGAGAATATTACCACTGTCAGTTATGTGCTGGGGAGCGGTTAACCCTTAACATCCGCGTGGTGAAAAAACAAACTGCAGAAATAATCGCCTCACGTGTTCGGAATTCCTCCGTCCTGTTAAACCCATCGCGCTCTTTGCTTGTTTGTAAGCGGGAAGCAGAAATGCTTCAGAAGCGTTCGATCTCACGTTCGCCAGAATTAAAAGTTCCCTGGGATCACTGTTTCAGGCTAGGCCACGGCATCTCAACTATAAATAAAAATAAGAACTGTTGTATTCCAGTCTTGAACTAAAATACTTGTTTACTAGCAGACTATCTGCTTCTCATTTTAGCATGTCTTGGTATACATTTGTTTCACAAGAGAAAGGGCAACAACTGCTTTAAGAACAAGGAAGAAGCCATGCAAACCCATCTCACTGCAGAGCTTTTTGCCTCTGGTCAGTGCCTCTCCTTCCCAAGTGGTATCATCGTCCTGGAAATGTGTTACCCTGAGTCTTCGGTGGTGTTTGGGAGACTGCAAATCAAACACAAGCCTTATTTCCATGCAAAGCTCTCGTTTGACATCTCAAACCTGTCTGCTGCTCCAGGCACCTATCTGCTTTCTGGATTATAACGTTTCCTTGCACTCTTTTCTCAATCCACTTGATACCATCCCATCTCTCAATCCACTTGGCAAGTCTGAAGCGTAATCGCTGTGGTATAAAAGAAGAGGTTTGAATGGTCTGTCCTGTGCCACCTGCCACCAGCACGGCCTACGCTCCGCTCAGCGCCCACACGCTGCGTAACCGCCTCTCGCCGTGCCCCTCTCCGAGGGAAGCGCCGCTCCTGCGAGAACAGCCGCACAGCACAGCACTGCCGGCACAAATTAGCTTTTCCCTGGGCGAGGAAGAAGAGAGGAGTTGATTATGTTGGCCATTAACTGCTACAGGCAGCATTTCATGACGGCTTTTATTATCAGTAGCCTTCTGTGGTCTCTTGCTTATGACTTTCTGACAGTGCTTCTTCCCAGAATAACACCTTCCATGCGTGGCCTGAAGCCAGAGAAATATTTTTCCAAATAAATTAGATAACAGATCTCATCACTGATTCGCAGGTTAGACGAGTATTTTAAAGACTTGAAAGGTGAGGTTGTGCTTGTTCCTACAACGGGAGATCAGAGAAATTAAGATTTTGCACATCGGGAGGACAGCGGCCATGAGGATTGCAGTGCTCTTTAGGGACACGATGATTTTAGCAATGCAGCTTCGTGTGAAACAGGTGAGAAGTACGATCCCTGTTTCAGCTGGGAGGAGCTGGAGCACACACGCACAGAGCAGCCCACCAGTAGAGGAACCTGCAGAAAGGAGGGAACTCGGCCCTTTCCATCAACGGCTTTTTCCATCCAGGAAAACCCACAACAGTTGAGTCCACAACAATCCATCTCTCCAAAAGTAAATCAAGAGGATTAACTAGAGAAAGGATATATTTTTTTTGTCAGCCATTCATAAAATCTACCCTTGCACAAATGGATATCCGTAGGGTCTCTGTGGAGGAACCTGCACAGTTCTCTTCCATCTGAGCCTCTACTAACTTTTAACTCTATAAAATCTTCTTGGGATTTTCCCATATCCCACATCTGCTGCACCTCTGTCTCCACTTCCCTGCCATGAGGCTGACAATCAGTTTGTGCTCAGCGTTCTTACAGATTTTTGGATCATCTAAAACCCCAAAGAAAGCAGAGAGGAGTACGTAAAGCCGGCGATTTCGTACCCTATCCACACTCTGCAAACACATCCGTGTGAGGTCCAGCAAACGTGGCCCTCAAGGTTCCCTCTAGGTGGACAGTCTACAGGGTCCAAGGAATAAATACAGAGAAGGCACAAAACATTGAATAAATACATAAATAAATAAATACATTTTTTTTTTTTAAAAAAAAAAAGGATGGGATTGATAAAAATGTAAGTGTACTTAGAAATGAGTTTGTGCTTTACAGTGCTACAGCTCCAGGAGAGTTCCTGATTCAGCCCCACCTCTTTATGCAGAATTACTGGGGAACAATTAGTCGTACATCACCAGCACAGATCTGAACTTGATGCAGTATTTTCTATATGTATCATGCTCTTCAGGGATAATTACTGTTCGTTCTTCCCACAACTAGCTGTACCTTTCTGTTAATTTGGTATCATTGAGAAAATTTCTACTGCCTACATTAGCACCGGGAGGCCTTCGCTGGTAGAAAACATAACGCACTTTGACTGTCTCTGTATTGCCATCCCAGGACAGATACGGGTGATGAAAACCTGTCGGTTATTTTGCAGAGCAGCATACCCGTCTCTAAAGATGCTGTGAAATTACTATGCACAGAAAATTCCACGTGGCTGGGACAGCCACAGATACACATCAGCACCACGATCACAATTACCTGCAGAGAATACATTTCCCTAATTACAGAAGCGAGCCCATGGCCCGGGATGAATCAGCACGCCACCTGCACAAGTGCTCCCTCATCAAACTCCGCGCTGGGAGCAATCCCCGCCGACAAACGGCGGTGCAGGAAGGTGTCTCGCCCTCTATCTACAAGGGAGCAGGATGCTGCCAAGGACGCCAGGACTCAAAGCAAAGGTCAACGCGCGCAGACCCGTATTGCTATTTCCTTCCCAGACAAAGGTTTGATCTGTGCAAACAACCACATCTTATTGCCCCACGTCTACAGCATCACCGTGTTAATTGGAAAACACGGTGTACTGTGTACGGATGAACCAAGTAACAGCCTGCCTCTCCCAGGAACACCTTCCAGGGGGTGATCGTGCGTTTTCTGCGCCGGAACAGCACGTTCGGCGTGCGCGCTGCATAGCTGGTAGCCTGCATACAGGTAAATGTGAGCACGCTGTGTCAAATCCGCCTTGGGAGATGATTGGTTCATTATTAGCGAGCACGCAGGTCGAAAAGTTCGTTTAGATTTGCATGCCTTTCTGGGGCAGCCAGTTTTCGATCCAGGAAACGCCACCGCTGGTTTAATGGTCTTTTACGATTTGCTTGAAGACTACATCTTATCACAGCCCTCGTTTGTGAAAGACAGTGGACTTTCTACCTTCTGATATAAAAAGGATAGCACGTACTCAGTGCAAACTGCAGCCTGTTCCGACTGGGTGAAACCAGCACATCATTTATCAATCTGTTTTTTCCTGATCATTTGAATTTTGGAAGCATGGATCAAGCTCTCCTCAATAAGCAAGTTTCTGCACTTTGGTTGACCTGCTGAACTTTGCAACACTGACTTTTCAACACCCCTGCTGAAAAAAAGCCACTAAATCTTACCAACTATCTCTTTGTTGTCTCTTGCTTTTTCCCAGCCCCTCCTTCCAATCTTACCAAGCCAGTTGAGCTGCACTTTTCACCTCCTCTGTTGACATGAAATGAAGTAATCACATTTATTTGAATATTCACTACAGATCTTGTCATCGTCTCGGTTTATTAGCCAAGAAGATAATGTTTCAAGAGCAAGTCTTAAAACTTTACAGCATGGATCCACTCGCTCGCTAAAAGCAAAATAAGTGAATTAAAACCTCAATTCATAAGGCAAATAAATGTCATGTAGACACACCACTGAAATCAAGCCATGAAAGCTAATGAGCCTGCAAAAACCCAGAGGTACGGAGCCTGAGAAGGGCGCTGAAGCCATCCTCAGAGCACAGCAGGTAACCCGCCGGGACGCTGCCACGGCCCCTTGCAGGGCACGGTCTGTGCCACCCGCTCACCACGGGGACACGCGTGGGACCGCTTCGAGCCACGCACACGCAGGGCAGTGAAACTCATCCCACCTGTGGGTTTGAGTAGCCAGGCGCCCATAAAAACACGCACGCAGGAAGAAGTAGCCACGGCTTGTGGGGAGCAGCGGATGCTTCTTTCTGCTGTGTGGTCACTCGCAACTTTTTTTTAACCCTTTCCTTTATCATATGCCTGATCTTCACGTGTAAAAATCCTAAGCCTTTACATAAATACACAGAAAAGAGCAGCTACAGAAGCCTCATTCTTCCATTCTCCTCCGGGGAAGCAGCATTATACATGCATTACGCGTAATGTATTTTGAAACGGTGGGTTTTAATTTCTGGGAATTTAATTTCCCATTAACTTCCTTCCCATGGGGAAGGATGGTTATTATCTTTGGGTGCAATGCTGCTAAGTTTCTGTGCAAGTCCCGTGTAATCCACGTCAGTGGCATATCTGCACTGAATGAAGATTATCCCTTCTTAGACAAAACATGATTTAGAGCAAGCGAGAGGAAACCAAATTTTAAGCACCTTCTGGAGAGCACAAGAGAAAGGGCACGACCTTGATTTGTATGTGCTCTGAGGACAGAGGATTCAGTCTTTAAGTCTGTCACTAAAGCACTTTCCTCAATTTCAGAATTTACTGGGGAGTTGTTAAGATAAGGATGGAGAACATGATGGGAGTCAGGGTTCTTGCCCTAATAAAAGGAGTGAGAGCGTCTATCCATCTGCTCTCTTTAACATCGTCGGTCTCTCTTTAACATTGTCCGGGAGAGCTGGGCAGAATTTCTACCTCCAAGATCGCTTCTGGGGTTCCTGTGGAGTTTTGAGGCCCAGGCACCCCTTCTGAGCCTGGTGGAATCAAGCCTTCGGGGGCTGCTTGCTACTGGAGCTCGAGGATGTTGTGCACCTCCTCAGGAAGCGGATAAAAGGTTAAAAGCCTGATAACAGATGACTTCGGAAAGAGGAGATTGTTTTCCTTACAGAAGGACAGCATTGAGAACAGATTTTTTAAAAAAGCTTTGGCTGTAATAGCCTGTTGAGGTCTCCAGTCCATAACCAAACACCGATTCTCTCCTATTATGCTCGAAATACGCCCTGACAAGGCTGGTCTCAAAATGCACGTGATGGACCACATAAATTGTTTGTCTCCCATAAAAATTCAAAAGGCTTTCCAGTTTCATCTTTGGGGGTTTTAATCTTTTAAAAGCATGTTCAGATTATATTCATTTGATTTTAGGGAGATTGCGCTCTAAAATAAACGGCCTGTGCGCGCACACACTAACACATGTGGAATTCCTTTCCAGTAATCCTCAAAGAGGCTTTTGATTTTACTTCTGATTCACCAAAAAAAGCGCCAGGGAGCAAGTGAGATGTGCACGGGGATTTAGATGGCTCCAAGGTCACCACATACATTTACATAGGAAACATATGGCTATGGGAAAACTTTCCACTTTGCTGTAAATGGGTTCTCGAGGTGTTTCCACAAAATCTCCTTCTCAAATGGATAAAAACCCCGTGAATCAAAGGCCAATCAGGGGGAAATGGCATCCGTGCTAATAGGGCAGCCCATCAGCAGCTTAGCTGCACGATCCCGGAGGAACACCCAAAGCCCTGGGCTCTGATCCCACTGGAGTCAGCGGGGATTCGTGGCACCCGGGGGAAGACCTTCACCCGCTTTCCAGCACCACCAGCATCCACGATGACTCAAAGGAGGCAAAACCTATTGCAGGGCAGCTCTGTGTCCTCTTGCACGGGAGGGCAGGCAAGCAGGGAGGCGCGGAGGGGTCTGCAGGAGGGCTGTCTGCTTCTGCACGGCCCCAGGAGAACCACCGTGCCCCAGGGGATGAGGACAGCCCTCACCTCGCGGGGCTGGGAAAGCAGGACGTCCCCTGCGCCCTGCCATTCAGCGCTGGCTTCACCCCTAGGATAAGGGAAAAGCTCCGGCTATTGTCCGGGCTCTGAAAGTCTATTATTAGAGAAGAATAAGCCTGAAATGCAACAGCTTTTTGGTGAAGGAAGCTTCACGTGACTCATCCATCACAAGCTTTATTATTGCTTCAGCCCCTGCTGCAGGTTTACAACCAGATGTTTTAGGGACCTCGCATTTCTGCCGTGAAATATTCACTCCTCCGCGCTCCGAGCTGACAGGCAGGTAGCTGTAAAGTCAGCCATAACACTCCGAGCCGGCAAGTTTTGCCTCAACACGATAAAAAAGTCTGTTATTAGGACTTTGTGATTAACGACGGCGTATTACAAATGTACATTAATAAGTATAATATACTCTCGGTAGTTTATTGCTGCTTTTATGATATGACAAGCAAACCTAGGAAAGCATGTTTAATGTATTCGCACACCCGTATTGTGCGTGTAATTTACACAAACTGTAGAGATGGCTTAAAATGCATCTCAAAAGGACACAATCAAGGTCTCATATTTAACCCTTCTTGTTTTTATGGCTGTCTCTCCTGCGGGAAGGTTTTGGCATTCTTCCTGCTCGCTACATTTCTGCAGTTTAGGACAACTGAGGAAGGGAAGGTTAGAAAACTGCAGTTTTGCAAAGTGAAGCCTTGTGAGAATCTCCCCAGACATGAAGAGGTTACTGCAGTGCGAGGAAGGGGAGAAAGGGACGGGGAAATGTTGTAAGGGATGAGCAGAATTAAAAGTGCCTCCAGTTCCTTAAGCGTGTTGCTGTGCTGAGCCCCGGCCAGGCACAGATTTTGGCAGCCCACGCTCCTCCGGGCACCACTCGCAGCAAAGGCTTGCGGAGGGAGTAAAGCAGCACAGAGGGGCTCAGGGCACCAGCCAAAGCCTTTCTATTAATCACCAATGTAACCAGCTCCGATTCTGGCTTCCAGGCAGCGGCAGCAGCTCCTGCACGAGGTGCTGCGATGGGCACGGACCCCGGTGCAGAGGCTCCGGCAGCCCCTAGGAGGAGTGTTCTGCTTGCCGGCTCCGCTGCCTTCTGCCGCTTTTCCCTCTCAGAGCAAGGACCACGCTTACCCGACTCTTTTTTCCCGCATCTCCCCGTTATCCCTTTATCCAGGTAAGCGATCAGTTGCCCGCATTCCCAGCGTGTGCCCTTCGGTTCTTTGTAATTTCTCTTCCCCGTTCTCACATGAAAACCAAACTCCCAAGAATGAATCAGCTTTGGGGCCCGTTTCGTGCCTTACTTCTTCCTGCCCGCTCAACATAATTGTCATCATAATTATACCTGCCCTGTCTTTGGGGGCAGGAATACCTGAGCCAGGGAGTGTCTGCACCTCCACCTGGGTGGCACGGACGGAAGGTACCTCCTGGACACGGAGCAAGCGCTCAAATTCCTCCCGGCAGCGTGTCCAGAAACCAGCGGCGTGATTCCAAGCACAAGTCCAGCAGCTGACAGCAAAAATCCTGCAGGCAGCAGGAGTTTCTGTCTTCCCACTTGTTTCACATATGAAACAGTTCCCCTCTCCCCGTATGTCAAGGCCCATCACCATAATTCATCGGCACACTGAAAATAAAAGTGCTGAACATCTGGCTAAGTGCGTGTGCAAGGGGCGTTTGTCCTTGTTAGCACCAGCTTGCTGAGGCAAGCTCCTGACGGCAGGTATGAACGGACACATCCACAGAAAAATAAACTTCTGGGTAAAATACCCTGAGATCCAGAAATCTTTGGTCTCCGCTTACCTGCCTCCTACTGGGGTCCCTCCTGATCAGAGATACGTGCCCACAGGAACACGACCACGCGTCAGGGTGTGTGCAAGAGCCAGGCTTTGAGCAGCACCTTCATGCTGGGGCTGCCTGCCTCCAGCCGGCTGGCTTCGGCTGTGAGCTGAGCCCAGCTCTCCCTGGGGGAGCAGGATGCTCGGCTCCTCCACAAAGCTGGTGGCCAGAAATTGGGCAACTTCTGAAAAGTTGAACTCGAGGGACTCGCACTACAGCACCCAGAAGGGCAGGGACATGGTGTTTTACTCTTAAATACTGTTTTGAAACGCATTCGTGACCTCATAGGAACAGCTTTTTTTTTGTTTCCAAATGAGGTGATTAGCCAGGCCAACAGAGGATTGCTTCCATGAACGATTCCCCACCTTAATACTCATCCAAACAAGCTTCAGGTCTTTGAGTGTTTTTTCCCTTTAACGTTCAAGCAATTCCTCTACTCCAGTCCGCTTGGGATAACATGACTGGAGCAATTTTCTACCAGTTTTGGTTGTGTTCAATGGGACTACGTTTACTGAGCAGAAAAAAAATAAGACCCAAGGAATAATTGCATAAAAATTAGCATATCTTGAAAGTAACTGTAAGGCTTTGGGACTGGGACCTGTTAGCGCTGCAGCTTTGGCCATGGCCTTGCACAACCAGGCTGTGTTCGTCGGGTGCTGGAGGGGACTTGGGGTGACACACGAGTGACAACCATCTCGGGACAAAGGTGTAGCCCTCTGTTTCTTTCCTGCATGATCAGCACACATCCAACATTATAAAATCCCAAATAACAACGAGCAGCTTCTTTCTTCATCCAGTTCATCTCAAAGACATTTGGGCTTCAAAGCACAGATGGGTCATTACCATATGACTGTTGTTGGGCATAAATAACCCCCAAAATACCTAACCCAGCTGGAGGCAAGCACATTCTGAAACAGAGAAAACAAAAGAGGCAAACTTATCCCCCCATAACTTCTGCAGTCAATGGAGGGAGGCTGCTGAGCAGGACTGAGATTTGGGCTGCCTGCTTAGGCAGGAAAATATCGGATAATAGACTGGAAAATATAGGGCATAAACTTTACCCTTAGAGAGTTCGACAGGGGTAATTTTAACTTTTCAACTCTTCTGTTCCTCTCCCTGTAAAAGACTAACTTACCTCCAGTTAAAGACGGGGAATGACAGTGCACGATGCTGGGATGTTAAGAAATTAAATCTCTGTAAAGTTCCTGGGAAGCATGAGCTGGAGGATGCTGGAGGAAAGCAACGTGCTACCCTCGTGTTCTGAGAAGACAGTCCCAAATCCTAAGCAAATTCGCCTGGACATCGTACCTCATGTTACCAGCTTGCTGTCCTACCTCATTTCAACAATTAGCAGCTCTAAGCCAGCCCCCGTGCTCGGGGGCTGCAGTGCAGCCCCCTTTGCTCCCTGCCAGGCATGGGAGCCCATCTTGTCACAAAATATGACAGCAAGTCTTGTAATAACACACCCCAAGTGCAACCTGGGGACCATTTGGGAGGAACAGTGTGAAGTCATAGGGGTAGTATTACCCATAAAGTGTGTGAAATATTAATAAAGGCACTATTTCTTCATCACCATACTACATATCCATACTATATATCTACATACCACCAAGAGGCATGTTACTACTTAGCTGAATCACCACGTTCATAGATACATAGCTTATATCTCAAAGAAGTGCATCGAGGCACGTGCTAACTTTGTTGAAATCTGCTTTCTATAGATCAACAGAAGAACACAAATACACGTAGATAGCAGCACACTTTGATTTGTCATGGCTCGGAGGATCAAATCTACCTTTTTTCCTTAGCAGTTTGCTGACGCTGCCTAGTGCTACCTCAGCTAAACGACTGGCCAGCCGGTTTGGCCAGCCAGCCAGTCAGTGGATGAGAATGAACTCTGACCCATTGAAATTAAGTCTAATATTTATTGTTCCAGGCCAACAATGGTCTTGGGAAGTGGTGACTTTGACCTGCTGTGTACATACAATCGAATACATAAAGGCCCTATACAAAATAGAGCCCGGGTTGTTTAAAAGATAAGCCAGTTCCTCTGAGGATGGGGGCTCCTATCACAAAAGGTTAAATGCAGAGAAACATACTGAAGATTTTTTAAATTAGCCAGAATTAGGCTAATTATGATACTACATGCATTTTCTATCGGTTGTCAATAGAGAAAATTAACGTTAGAACCACTGACCATCTGCAATAGTCTGCTAATTGCTCTGATTTTGCTAATAAATAGATAATGTTGGACTAACGCTGCCCTAAAAGCATCAGTATACTTCTAATAATCGGCTTATGCTCTATGTGGATACTACAAAAAAAAAGACTCCAGTCGCTCTGTCTACCCCCTTATGCTGCTTTTTAGTTTCTTGTGATTCACATGGATTTTTATACAATTTCTCTGTCTTACCAGTTCTAGTTTGCAGGCTCTGGTGCTGGTTTCTGTAGTGTCTGGGGTTAGTAATTCTGACCTGACTATTGCAGGGCATATTACGTTCCTAAACATACATCTATCTTTATGTCTTTTTCATGTAATGAAGACAATCCGATTAACATTTTGTTTGGTACAAATCTCAATTTACAGAAA
This sequence comes from Heteronetta atricapilla, assembly GCA_011075105.1. Lineage (NCBI taxonomy): Eukaryota > Metazoa > Chordata > Aves > Anseriformes > Anatidae > Heteronetta > Heteronetta atricapilla. The sequence continues at coordinate 21,752,073 of CM021739.1, read as the reverse complement.
CAGAACGAAACATTCCCTTTGGGTACGGGCTGCCTAATAAACAGTAAAATACACAGATGAAAAATGGTGAGCTTAAGCAAGCAAATAGGTTAATACGATCCTTCAGCTGATGTAGAAACGATCCTTTCCCATTTCTTCTGTGTTGTTTTTGTTTTTTTCTGCTAGCATTTTCACCACTGTATTGTCTTAACACGATATGAAAGGCTCGCTGTACAAAATCAGCTACCAAAATATCGGCTGATTTGCAGTAGCATGGGAATAACAGCAACAAGCCTAATTCCCAACAGAAAAGCAACGCCAAGGCCACAGGCGGCGCGGTGCCACGCTCCTCCAGAAGCAGCGCAGCCCCCAGCTGCGTTTGTTTGAGCTGTGCCAAGGCGCTGCGAACGGCAGCATACCGAAAAAGCCCTGCAGCGTTACGCTGCGTCTTCGCAGCGCTGCATTTCTCGCCACTGCAATAAGTTTGATGAGATTAGAAAACAAATTGGGCTGCAGCACATGTTCCCCATCAAAGAACGTTAAATGACTTTACGTCGGTAATAAAAAGTATTAAATACGTTCCACTGACCTAATTTTTTAATGTTCTCCTAGTTGGCATTATGTATGTATATTTGCGCAGGCACATTTTTCATATCTTTAACCAGTAATAACTTTTATCACCACAATTTTGCTATTGATTGCTTCTTTAGCAGCAAAATGCATCACAAACAGAAATGAATGAAGCTGTCGGGAAGAAAGTTCCCTAGTAGCTTTACTGTCAATTCCCATCATAAATAACCATGACATCATATGGGTCTTATCTACGGGTTGCTGTTACTGATCAATGGCATCACTCTAGTAGTGTAAATAGCTTCTAATGTCCCATCTTCCACCTTCAAATAGGTTCTGATTATTTATGATAGCTGTTAGGTTACAAGTCTGAGCTGCGGTTTGGATTTATTTTCTACTTACAGCTGCTGTGGATTTCAAGTTAGATAGGATTATTTTTTAGTTAGGATGATGAAATGGGATAGAACTGTCATGAAGCCTAGAAAAACCTTCATCTCATTTACTCTCTGTAGTGATTTGACTGTGAATCCAGAGACCTTAAAGGCTTTTCATTAAATAATTCAAAATGTTAAAACAAAGAGACCCGGTTACTTGTCTAGTTCAGCCTAGTCTAATCAATTTACAGTTAAAAAGAAAAGGAATAATATTTTTCCTTGTTACCAAACTATGAAGGAGTTTCATTATATGCAGAACCGCATAACACAGGCTTACCAAATTGTCACGAAAATATACCAGCCCACAGAAAAATCTACTTGTCAGCTTTTCCCATGGTGATCATGAAAAAACTAATGATGTTTTACTCACTCACTCAAACAAAAACTATTCACCCCCAGGCTAGTCGATACTTGGAAGGATGATATAATCTCTATATTTCTTATGATAATGAAAAGCATGACTGCCTGGCTACAGAGCTCCAGATTTTTAGGTTTTATTTTTTCCTCTAATATCTATTGCATTCTCATACCCCAAAACGATCCTCATAATTGAGAACCCTGGCAGCGGACGCACAGAACAACAAACAGCACATCGGGAAACAAATGGACATAGATTTCCACTTACCCCACCAGAACGGAGGAGTCAATGGCACGTTAACTAATTCATTATTTAAATTTCCAGAGTCAAGTTCCTCTCTTGCATTACATTCAGCAAGTGCACTAAGTTGAGGGCTATGCTGGAGGAAACAGGTCATTTTTCCCAGCATCAACAATAATTAATAAATGGTTAGTGTTCTCCAGCTCATTTGTCTAAAGGACCCACCCTAATGACATGGGGAGAGAATCAATAAGGATAAAAATGCAGCAGTGATAAATATTCTGCTACCCTTATCCTTTGGTGACCTTCTGGGGGGGTTCAGATTTAAAGACTCATCCCGCTACAGTCTTTTGTTCCTCTCTTCACCATAACTCATCAGTTAATGTATAACTCCTAGCTGATTGCAACTTATCTGTGAATGTCTTTTATGTGCTAGAGGAGCACAAGCATCTCAGAACAAATCTGACTTTTTTTTTTGTAAGCTTCTTTTTTAGCAATTAAATTGCGAATGATAAAAAAATTCCCGATGGTGTTTGGTGTGATAACTTGACAATGCAGAGATCTCTGGGCTTGGTCTGAAAGAATCCAAAACACGCTCCAATCTTTGTATCTGGGTGACGAGCACTTATTTTCCATCCAGTATTTCCTCCTTAAGATTGTTCTCTTTGGTGAAGAGCTGTTGTGCTCAGAGCGGCACACACCTCCCAGCGCTGCCTTGCCTCGGTTAAAGAGTAACCACCGCACCAGGGGTCACCTGGAAATGGAAAGTCTTAAAAAACACGCCAACAAAAATCACCGTCTCGCTGGAGGGTTTTGAAAGACACGTTGGTAATTACTAATCAAAAACAGTGGCATTTCTCCAGTTGCAACCATTGTTTGGACTTAGGCAAGTATGCGAAGATAGCATCGCGCTCGCGCGTTCCTTCTCCCGTCCTCGGCGGACTTTCCCCCGATGCTACAGCCTGTATTTCTTCTGCCTTAGGTAAACTTAAAACCTCCGCGGGGAGAAGGAGGGAATGCGGCTGCTGGGCGCTGACAATAGCTGTTTTGTCACCGCTAGGCACTGGTCGCCATCAGGAAGTGGGGACGAGTCCAGGCACTCGATGCCAGGGAGGATGATTTATTGCCTAGTGTCTTCGGTGGCAATTGGACCCCTTCCCGCTGTCACTCACGCCTTGCAAAGATTCGGTCCTAAAGAAGAGGTTCCCCCCCGGTCTAAAGAGATTACAATGCTTGTCATAAAGTGTCTTTTAGTGGAGGGAAATGGGTATGAAAATGGGTAAAGAAAGGAAACAATCAGAAGAGGGGAGAAGATGGATGTTCTGTAACCTTTTCTCAGAGACCCATTTCTTCTACTTTTTCTCCTGTCTTTAGCAGGTTTTTGTTTTGGCTGATGACAATGCGTAATAGCCTGATAAATTGATTTTGTGAGTCCCCTTTCTCATCTCTTGAGAAGACACTAACTCGTTGGGACTTCAGAGGGCTCTCGGAGGCAGGAGACAACAATTAGTTTGTTGGGGATGTCAGAAAGGAGCTTCAAAGTTTGGCCAGGAAAAATCCTCTCTGACAGATCAGTGCTGACAACGTTGGCAGCTGCTAGGAGAAGTGGAGCTGGAAACTCCCTGCAGCCCTGGGGAGGAGGGCAGCCTGCAGGACGTCCGCCCCGTACAGTGGGACGGACACCGGAGCCGCTGCATTTCTCCGAAGCACGCATGGGAACAACCAAAGCTTTCCTCTGGGTGAAAAAAGTAAGAGCCATTTACAACCAAAATGCTGCAGCTACTTCCCTGCTGCTATTTCAGTGGAAACACTTTTTTAAATTATTTTTTTTAATCAGTAAACTTTTAATTTTTTTTAGCAAAGCTTAGTGAGCAATCTTTTCAAAATTCCATGAAATCAAGGAAGCTCATCACCGCAGGACTTGCTTTCCCATAGTCAAAACGTGTGACCTTAATACTTGTTAGCAGCTTGTCGTAGGGGTAGGTTTTATGTTTTAATACTGAAACCCTCAAATGGTCAACTATTCTTTTCTCTTTTTCTTTTCCCTAAAAAGTAGGAAAATCCTTCATGAACTCCTGGCAGTAACTGCGTATCTCAGACCACCGCATCAGGGTACAACAGTGTGCATCCCCTTAGAGGAAACTCTGCGGAGGAGCTCTGTACATAAACCCCTCTATTTTTACAATCTGTCTTAATTTCCTTAACCTGAAAATAAAAAAAAATCAGCCACTTCCTCAAGATCCAAGCAATGGTCGGCCCAGACTTGCTGAAAAGAAGCAACTATTACCCTTTTTGTTCATAGATTGCCGAGCTGAAGGGAAGCTACCTTTTCCTGTAATCACAGGTTTTTGGAAGGAGGAGCTGACAATGAAACCTGACAAAGGCTTTCTGAACTCCCAGGGGAGAATCAAAGGGTGATTAGCCACCATGAAATTTAGGGGTAAATGCTATATACCACAATCGTGCTCCTGTATCAGCGCGTTGCACACGTTGATATGTTTCTGGGTGCAATTTCAGGTTTTTCCATATATATATTATTGAACACACAGATGCACATGTGTTTTATTTTACTAGAGTTGAAATTTATTTTTGCATGTAAGTCAAAGGTGCCTAATATCATGCTCATTGCTAAATAATAACCACCCACACGCACGCGGTCTCCAGACACTTCTGTGCTATGGCTGACTTGGAGATCACAGAGGAGCAGGGAAAGCTTTTACTGAGAGATTTCTCGAAAAGATAAACCCTCCTGCATGGTAAATCGGTAAGGATCTATTTAGAAAACTTGAGAAACATTTTCTCTCTCTCGTCCTATCCCCCAACATGCACATGTGACACAGGATGGTACCTACATGCGATATTGCTTCCTCTGTTTATTTCCTTGATAAACTGCAGCGAGCTTGGCATAAATCATGTCATGCCGCTACTGATTCCGCACAAAGAAATCTTTCACTGCACAGTGGTTATTTTAAAAGGAAGAGGAGGGATGAAGTGTATTGATAAGGAACTAAAACAGACCTTTTAAACTCGGGGAGAAAAGGAAATGTTGTACATTCAGTAGTTACAGCCAATTTCACGAGAGTATAAATTGCTTTGCCAAAAATCTCCCCAGCTGCATTAATACTGCTGTAAAGACACAGCACTCGAGTAATAATTACACAGTCATTTTCTAGCTTTTAAAATCACATCACTCCAAATAATACCACTCTGAGTTATGTCCTTCTAGAAGCAGCCCATTAATATCACACAGCAAACACAGGATGGATCCTGAACAAATCCCAGACCGCCGTGGAGGTGACACAGGTCTGGTCTGGAACATCCAGCCTGGGAGCTGCTGGCAAAAAGTTCGGTCCAGCAGACATTGCTCAGTCCCCCAGCTGCTTTGAGTGGCTGCTCCTGGGTGGGTTTGGAGGATCGATGTATGTGGGAAAAAATGCTATTCAAGTGGAAGGGAAAATATGTTTTTTCTTTCAAAGATACACTAGAACTCAATCAGGCTATTAATCAAATAGATAAAACTGGCACTTCAGTCCCTGCCGCTAACAGAGCTCCGTGCAGCAACAAAACCTTCTCAGCACACCAGGAGACTCTTAAAATTCAAGCACTCTCAAACTTAGCAGCACCCCTGAGAGCCACAAATTGAGAGAAATTAATTCTGTGCCCCTGCACCCCTCATTACCAGTAGAGCTGAAGTAGGTCAAATGCAAGTTAATCTCTTAAATTCCACTTTTGTACACGGATGTTAAAGCAGCCATTACTTTTGCACCGGCAAATGTCTCCAGGCTAAAAGTGTAGAACTTTAATAAACCATACCAGGTCAGTGCTGAGTATAATACCAAACGGATGCCTGGAACATTTTTGTTTATTATTATTTGTTTGCATTTTAGCATTGTCCCCTGAAATGACCGCTCCGTGCATTACTACAGCAAACGTGTCTGAAGAGTTTAGGTTGCACAGAAATGACTCTTTGTAATAAACACCCCATTCTTTGGGGTTACCAAACGTGCAAGAAGGTTAAAACGACTTAGTTTCAATCTCAAACATGAAATGACAATTTAAAATAGAACAGCACGTTAAAAACGCAGCTGAATTTGTCATCTCGGGAGGGAGGCAAACACATTCCAAAGGCAACAAACCTGCCCCTGCAGCACGAGGCAATATCCCACTCCGTACAGACATCGAGAGATGTCTTGCAAAACCTGCGTGTTTTACCCTCATTCCAGCCTGCGTTGTGTGAAGGTACATCCCAAAACCGGAGTCTCAGCCAACAAAACCTCCCGAAACTCTGCTTTGGTTCTCCCTGCCAAGGTCAGCCCCGAGTGCCCAACTTGATGCTACCTTCCTACTGGATGCCATCAAGAGGAGTATCAGAGGCGAGCCCTACTCCTGGTGGAGCCTGGCTCAGTGCTCTGTTTCACTTCAGAGCCGCAGCTCAGCTGTGTAAACCCAACCACCAGGTATAGGAAGCACCACGTTCACTTTGGGCACTTACTCTAACGCAACTGGGAGATTTCAGGTCACGCACTCCTATCAGTGCTCGTGCACAGCTCCTCCTGATGTCCAAGGGACTTGCATGGATGGAACCAGCGTGAAGATTTCCCACAGTGACTTCCCATGTCCTCCTAATTCATCCGTGGGTGATATTTTCATGGACAGTACTAATAATGGGGAAATAAAGAGCATATTCCTGTCCTAAACGTCCCAGATTTAGGTTAAAAACCTAGCAGGGCATCTCATAATGTTAGGTCAAAGCCATACCTTAGCATGAGGCTGCCATTACACACTTCTCCCTGCTCCTAATGTATCTTCAGAAAACACACCGTCTGTCAGAAATCCCAGCTAACGATCTCCATTTTCAGTGTCAACCTAAGTTCAGTAGCTGTCTACAGATGGTGTAGCGCCTACAAGGAGAGTAATCGCCAGGAAAAATTCCTTGAAATATTGGTCCTGATGGAAAGGAACAAATCTAATATTAACAAAGAAAAAAACACTTTAAAATAAAAATAATAATAAAAAAACATTAACATTTAAATAAAAATAAACTGCAAAAGATTTTTTTTATGTTATAATAAATACTGGTGGCTTTTTGAAGTATTGTTTAGAAGACTGATAGTGCAGTGCTAAAACTCTGCTCCTGTGCTTGCAGATGGCACGTGAATAGCTAGTCACAGATTTATTACTATGATCATGTGCTAGACACTGGTGTTGATTCTTCAATATCTTCAGAAGCAAGTAATAATGACAATTTTTGGAGGTAATAAAATTTCACGTGTCTCTTGTATTAATGCATTTCTATCACTAGCTTCTTAGACACATTTGGAAACAATCAAGTTCTTACTTTAAGGAGCCTTAAGATAAGGTATCTGCGAGCTCTACACTCGGGGTAATTGATCACATTTGTTTCCTGTGCATAGGTTCGACTCCTCTCTCCCTTAAACTTGGCATGTTTCTCATTACCCTATGCCTTGTTAGCCTAGTAGAAATGTTCTACCGTGGTGAGTGAAAACAGGACGATACTATTACAAACCACAGCTAATCGGTGATGGCAGCCCTTCCCTGTCTCGGGGAGCTCCAGCGGCCGTCGCGCTGCTCGGCGCAGCCCAGGTACACGCGGCGTGGCCGACGTGGCTCAGCAGCGCTTCTCCTCCAGGCTGGATCCGTGCCGAGCAGCTCCTCGTCAGGATGGGGTCTCGAGCATGAGGAAAACGTATTGGGTGCACCCCGTTTGTTTTCCTTCCCGCTACGGGAAAGCGTTCGCTCTTTATTCAGGAAGCATCTTTTGCCTGGTTTGTGAAGTGCCACATGGTGGCGGTTTTTCACATATTTTTAAAAAAAATTTTGGAATACAACAGTATTTATTTAAAGTCTACCTCGTTATTTGTATCATTAAAAAAAAAAACAGAGTGATGGCTCTGTGATGGCCTGGCTTTACGCTGGGCTTATATTGGTACTGTCAGAGCGGGTCACGCTCTGCTTGCCTAAAGGAAAGTCGTGGTGCTACCCCCACTTGGTATCAGCAGAGAATTTGTCCTTATTTATTTGGTTGGAAAAAATCCCTTTCTATTATTTTGCAATCGGACTGGTTCTGTTGTATGAAAAATGCACGGTGCCATAATTTTAACTCTCTTTTCTTTCTTCTTTGCATTCCTTAACCCCCGTTCCTACCAGCAGTCAGAACAAAACTGGACCGTTTACCAGGAAGGCAGCGAAACAACTCCAGCTCCAAACTCAGAGCCAGGCTCGTACGTGAAGCAGCAGGGAGGATTTTAATCAGGCCTCGCTGGCTCTGAGAAATCACCCACGCACTGCACAAACTGCTGCAGGAGGAGCGGCTGGCAGTAGGCAGGCTTTAGGCATTTGACTTGCTATGGACTTGTTTCTTTTAATATCTCCTTTAAAGACCCGGGGAGTTTTTACGTACAGAGAAAATAGTCTACAACAGCCTTTAAAAACATTGCAGCTGGCCAGGTTTGGTATTCCAAGGGAAAAGTCTCTTGCCACTAAGAAAGCTGCAGTGCTTTCATTTAGGGACGCAGACCGTTTTCCTTACACCCAAACCTAACGCTGAAGCTCTTAACTTCAGCGCCCTTTATCTCGCTGAAGCTAATACTCAGAATTGCCCACCACCACAATCCTTCATTAGGGAAACATTATACCCAGCGAGGGATCATTACGGAGCTTAATTGATACTAAAATAAAATAAAATAAAATTACTACGTGAGAGAGAAAACCCCGTACTTGTAGCGAAAAGACCTCATCGAGTAATGAACCGTTTCTGGCTGTTCCTATTCACAACTCCTCTCTTTCCTAAATCAGGTTTTTATGCTGCATTTATGCAGTTCACTGTAATCTACCTAATTTGTTCCCATGCTCTTTCTGGGCTGTCTTTCCTCTCTGACCATCTAGAGAACTTCACACATTGTCAACCTATCATAGGTGAAAGCTTTTGAAGATCTACTACTTTTCTCCGAGCCTAATAAGGTCAGTGACCTTTCAAGCTCTACTATTTCCTTTTCTATCATTAGCCTGATACGTGCATCAGCTACCTCTCAATTTTCTTCATCTCTTCAATGCCTCACTTCTTCCTTTGGACACTGTCTAATTAGGAACTTAATTTCCTCTTCCCTGATGGAGTTTTTGATAATGGAGAGATCCTATTCACCCCTGAATCACAGAGCAGTGCTATGATTTCCTGCTCAGGGGTGTCTTCAGGTATGTTAATTAATTTTCACGGTGGCGGTTCAGCCACAAAGCCCAAGCAGACGGACAGCTTATCGCCCCCGTAGAAAATCCACCGACGGGGAGAAGTCCTGCGGAAGCTCAATCAGGTTCGCTTTGGAGTGAAGGAGGACGGCAGCGCTGGAAGGAGCTGTGGAAGGCGCCTTGGTGCCCTGCAGAGCCCACGTTGCCCTAAAATCCTTTCCAGAGCCAGCACCGGCTTCTCTGCGGAAAAGACTGAGGCTGTGGGGAGACTTTGTCCCATCCCCACTGCCTGCAGTGCAATTCTTTTGGTAGGAATCACATCGTTTCTGCTTCACCTACGCCCATCTCTCTTGCTTTGCAGAGGTGCTAGGACCAGGCTTCTGCGTGCTGTCACGTTGCTGCGGCTGCTGGCGTTACGTCAGGCAGCGAGGTGGCAGAGCTGGTGGGAAAGGTGGGCTCTGCTGCTGGGTCCCTGATGGAAAAGGAGCCAGGGACACAGGGCTGGCTCTGGGGGATGCACCCCAGCATCATGAGAAGGTGGCAGTAGGCATCAGAACATTTGCTTGTTTTTCCTTGTTTTTTGTGGTTTTTTTTTGTTTGTTTGTTTGTTTTTCAAAAGATTTCTAGTTTATGAAAGGGACCATGCAGATTTTTGAATCATCTGCCTCCAAAACATAAGAGGTAAGTCTGCACTGAACCACCTCACCAGCAGCATGACGTGTGCTTCATTCACTCTTGCATGTGTATATCTAGAAATGACCAAACTCTTTAAATTTCAAAAACAATCCCCAAAGTTACCGATTAAACTTCTGTCGCTGAACTAAAGCGCTCCCCTCCCTAAAAGTGCCAAAATGGAAACAACTTTCCACTTGAGACCAGATGTCGCATCTAGAGACAGTGCGTGCCCACATACCCTGCGTGTGTGCGTTTTCCCCTCCTTCCTTAAGCTGGGGTTTGAGATTTCAGTTATTCTGCAAACAAGACCCAGGAGACACACAATTAGACTCCCCTGGAGACTGACCCCTTATAGTGCCCACCTGTAGCCGGACCCAGATAGCATCCCAGTGCAATGAATTAGCACTCTAAGCTGATTAGAGCAGCTCTGCACAACTCTATTTTATTGACACAATGAAGAGAGGACAGAAAAGGGTCTGAAATGAGAAAATCATTTCCATGCTGACTGAATTAAAAGAACAAAAGAGCTCCTTGCAGTTGCAGCATTCAATTTGTCGGAAAAAAAGGAAGCCACTTAATGGATCACAATAGATCTGAGCAGACAGATGAAATTTAAAACTTCAGCATGAGTGCGATTACCAGCTAAACATATTCTAAATCATTTCCTCCATATGCACAATTTAGTTTGATTGTTTAGTTCTGTGTTTTGCAAAAAACATCGTGCAAGATGTTATCCTCTAAGTGTCTTTGCATTTCATTTCTCAGGAGCCCAGGATGTTGTTAGGCTGCACGGCAATGCGTTTTGTTATAACACAAACTGCACCAAAGTGAGCCCGCCTATGCTCGCCCTTCTCTCCCGCTCTTAGCAGTGGATTAATATTTTTGCTATATGGAAACAAATAATACGAGATCATCTTATTCAGAAGTAGACTTAAATTGATTATAAATCACGTGCATTATCCTGCTCTGCTTAAAAGAGAATGAACACACGGGAACTTGTACTCTAGAAAAATATATTGGTTTGTGCCACTATAAGCAGCCTTCTCATTAAATTTAAATTTAAGCTTGCAGTAATAGGACAAGAATACACACTATTAAAGGGGTTTCTGTGAGTGATATATATAATTACTGGCAAAACCGATATGCACTTTAACATTTTCAAATCAAAATCTGCTTGCCTATATAAGGCAATTCACCTTTAAAATAAATCTGTGAAATAAATTGAAAACATCAGGATTTTGTGCTCCCTGTCCTCTAATTATGTAAAAGTTTGAATCTGACGCAGTTCTAATTCAGAAGTGAAAATCAGTTGCATGTGTAAAAATATTCGCGTTTCCCAGAATATGTTTATATTTTCAACATAATGAAGTATTAAAACAAGAAAATACCGAGCGCAGTCCTGTGAATGCATTGGCATGTAAATAACCTAACTTCACTGCAGATTCTTTAAGAGTTAAATATTTAAAATTATGCAGAACGGAGCTCTTATTTTTCTGCTCATATTTTTAAAAAACCTTTATATTGTTACAATATTTACAAATCAAATTTCTCAGAGAAATTTGAAGTCATTCTCTTGGCCTCACTATGAATTCAGAGCATCCGAATTCAGCTAATTCATATTGATTTGCCCTATTTGACATATATTCTTGATTTCCGAGCATGTTTTATCCAGCTCCCTTTACATGCTTTTTCCAATTCCTTTTTCAATTTTGACAGCTTTTTTATTCAGTTAAAATTTTATTTCTGAAACAAATAAAATAATAATATTTTTTTTTTTTTTTTAAAAAAAAAAAGGAAGTGAAGGAGATAGAATTGCTTCTAACCCCCCTGTTTTGAAGCTGATATCCTGCTAAGGAGAAAGCCACGATGAGTGCTGCTAGGATTCACTTCTGCTGGCTGCTATTACTGATTTGACTAAGCATTTCACAGGGGTAAATACCCAAATCATGCAGGGAGTGACTGACACAGTATGACATGTGGTTAACAGCCTTACCACGAATGCTCAGGATGCACTTTGCTTTCAGAAATTTTCCTGATGCCAACGCAACCTTCAAATAGTTTAAATGATAATTTTCCTCACACTTAAAAAAAAAAAAAAAAAAAG
>CM021739.1:21712445-21740410 GCA_011075105.1 Heteronetta atricapilla | reverse complement strand
GCTAAGAGTTTTCTATATAAAAAAAGGCATGTATAAAGCTTTGGGATATTTTAGCAAAATCAACGTAGTGTAACTTTGCTGACAGCTTGTCACATTTCACTGACTGTCTGTCTGGGATCCTGCGATAACATCTGCATTCACTCAGGGCAAGAGCTTACCCTAAGACAAAAAAGTGGGCCCTGCCACATAATGCTCCATCATTCTGTCAGTTCTGACATGGCATCTGAATTTTTTGAATCACTAAACACTTTTGGGACTCTGGTCCTTATTATCTTTCCTTAGTTTCTATACTCGCTCGGCAATGCTGAAAAATGTAAAATGTGCAAACAAGGTAGTGGCCGGCCCGGGCTTTTTGTCGTCTAATCCTGAGCCCCTCATTCATGCTCACTGTTAATCTCTTAAGACATTATAAAACTGTTAGACAAAGAAATGTGAATACCTCTGCTTCTCAGCAGAATGGGAGGAAACCAAGGAAAATCTGGATCATGCTAAGCTTTTCTTTTCACCACAAAAATGGTAACTTAAACCTGTTGCATCAAATTATTTATAATTCCCAACACTAAGGCCTTTTTCCTTTTTTTTTTTTTTTTTTTTTTTTGGCGCTACAGAACAAGCCTGGCCATATCACAGGAGGGGGAAGGCTAGTGCAGAATTTCCAGAACACATCAGATGTAGTGGTTATAGAGAAAAAAATAAATAAACACCGAGCCCATTGGGCAAATGGGTGGTTAGGCCCCGGGCTGCTGCAGGCCTGACAGGCCGGAGGGAGGCCGCAGGGCCGCAGGCTGGGCTGCGAAGGTTCGTGGGGCCCACGAGAGACCGGGGCCACCGATGGATGGGATGGGGGCCCCCGATGGACGGGATCGGGGCCCCATTTCGCATTAATCCAGCTCTGTTTGGAGCCGTCTGCTATTGCAGGTCATCACTTCGCTCCTCCTGACTCCCACTGCTGCGGGGCATTAGCATGGGGACAAAAGCCCCTCAAGCACCTATTCTAAACCCATTCAAACGTATCATTCAAACCCACTAAAAATCACACCCTGAAATGATACTGTTGCAATCAGCTGCATTTTATTCAGGAATGCTGGGGCTGAGAAACAGAATTTTGGTCTTCTGCTTGTGCAAGAAAAGTGCTTTGTTGCCGTGGGTGCTGGAAGCAGATAGTCAGGTTTTAGCGGTGGCCAAGAGGCACAAAAGTATTTGAATGCAAATGCCAAACAAGTCAAACTCACCAAGCTGAGTCCCTGCCACGAGGCTTTCTTTACAAACACAGCAGCTTCTGTTGAAGTCGTAATTTTCTAATAATTATTTAAATTAGCGTGAAAACGAGGTATCATTATTTTTGCCTAAAACACATGTTTTATTCAGCTTAGCCTGCATCAGCAAGAGTGAACAGACTTTGAGGACAGAGAATGAGATGTTGCCTTTCTCGTAACACCACCATCAAATTTAAGAGATGGTCTGCGAAAACCACTTCTGAAAGCAAGGAGTGGGGCCCCGTGCTGGTAGGGGCTGAGCAGCTTTGCCAAGCGTGAAAGCAGTGATATTTCAAGTGGGGGAAAGGCAGTGCAGGAAGGTTGCTGGCACGACTGCGTCCCTGAGAGCGGAGAAGCACCAAGCCTGGATGGGCAGAGGGATGCTGAAATGCTGACATGAGCAGCAGGGACAGGAAAGGATGCAGCAAAAAATTAAAGTATATTCAGGCACTGAAAAACAGGCAGAGTCTGGTTAGCAGAGACTATATGTATGGCCATGGCCAGTGACCTGGTGAAAGATACAAGTGAGGAAGATGAGGGTCGGGTACAAGGTGCAGAGACGGATGGGACTGGCAAAGGACGTGGTGAGGAGAATGGCTTTGGGAGAGGTTGGGTAGAAGGAAAGTACAGGGTCTATCACCAACCTGAACAAGGATCCCAGCTGGCTGTGAGGTTTTGGAATGACATGGAGGATGGTAGCACTGGTATGGGAGGGAAAGGAAGAAAAAAGTGAAGAAGGAAGTAAAGGCAGTTGCATTGCCTGCAGTCAGCTGGGCTGGAGAAATGCACTTTGAGACCACAGAGCTTCAAAGAAGTGAGGAAAAAGGGGCCTTTTGCATAGTCTTAATCAGGGGAAAACTGTAAGATGTTATCTGCCTGGAAATTATGTTTTCTTTTCTGGAAAACTGTAAGATATTTACTGTGAAAAAAAAAAGGCATTTCAAAGGGCAGGGCATGGAGCTGCAGCACACTGCAGCTGTTGCTTTCTGTACTGGGTGTCAGCACCATCTTCCTCCACACACACAAGTTTTGACAGGGTTCTTTTAGTTTTAGTGTTAAGGAAGGTATAAAGCTGGCTTCTTTCCTCCTTGTTAGCTGCTCCTTTGTGTGTCTGCTCAGGTAGATATTCTAGTAGGTTGGTGCAGAGTTAACACCGGCATGAAAATGTACTTTTTCCACATTCACATGCAAATTTTGCCATATGCAGCTTATGCAGAGGGTATCACTAGATAACTGCTTAAAATCTGGCTCTAAAGAATATCTTCCGCAAATGCAGTAGTGATGAAGCTACCATGTAACCCGACTTCCACTCTGTACAGACCAGCATTTTTGCACTAAATCAGCGTTACTGCCAGGGTTTCAAAATACCCACTGAGATCCACCTGCTGGAAGCAACAGAAATACCATGACCACAAATCTCCTAGAAAACACGAATCTCCAGGCATAATTTTGAATAAAACACACATACGGCAATAGCTACGCTTCTGGAAAGCCAGTTTACCACTTGTGGCATTTCAAGAAGACACAAGGGCAATGAAAGTTCCTCTCCAAAATCCCGAGCAGCTACACACCAGGGCTCCAACACAGAGCGTAAGAGCTGACAGAAAGGGAAGGCAAGCCTACTTCATACCTGTTGCCAGCACACTTCATCAAGTTAAGACTAAGAACAACAGTTTGGGAAACCCACTATACACAAGAGCCCCTTTATGCTGCAGGCTTCACCTGATGAAATATTATGCCTTTTGTGGGATCTTTTACCTCTTTCCACTTTAAGTGCTGGGATTGCACTTTAAAGAAGGGCTAGTTAACATCTGTATTTCTTTTTTTCCAAATTAATACTTATTGTTTGCATAGTTAATGTGATAAAAGCAGTCTGGACTACGACAACCTATGCCTTCCCTCCTGTGTGTGCCACCTATCGTTCAGCTAGGAGCCAGTACTGCTACCACGTCAATAAAACATCGTATTAATACTCTCAGAAGTGGAAATACCCTATTAACCAATTATATTTTTCTGTTTCTTACCTCCAAGCAAATATGGGTCTGGACCACTCTGAAAAACATGTCTGTGTCTTCAGGACCTAGCACATAGGAGTTTATAGATTTATTTATACTTTTTTTTTTTTTTTAATGTTAGTGATCTCTTTATTAGACCAAAAGCCCAGATTTGAACAATACCTTTCAGTCGTGGTGATTTAAATGCCAGACCTCAGTGCTATGTCCTCTGGAGTGCATGTGTTCATTTGGGTTAATAAGCTTCTTGCCATACACTGCCTCCTGTCTTCATTTGCTTCTGTTTAATGATGACTGCCTCCTCCTGCCCACATTTTTGCTCGTCTCCTCACTGCTTGTTGAGCCATCAAGACACACCTTTGTTTCATTTAGTATGTAATTTTCACCTCTGACCCAAGAAACTAGTCTTAGGCTTCCTGAACTTTATTGCCTGTTAATAGACTGCTGGCTCTCTTTTCAGCAGTAATAGAAATGGTGGAGAGACATTTAATTGAAAAGATGGACAAAGCTAGACCCTGAAAGGCAAAGTCGCTATGGTTAAAAAAAAAAATAATCCAGAAATAATATGTTTGAGGAGCTTCAGATATTCTTTACAAGTTTGTGCCTCTTTACACAAATAAGAAAGACATCATTGATTTAATTATCTTCCCGGGGAACAATGGTATAATGCTCTGAATGGTGCTAAATGATTGATCTGGTAATTCATCTTCTGCTAACAACTATCTATGCATTTTGTTTCTCTCCAGTCCTCAGACTGATGACATTAACAACAATGTCACGGAGCAGTCCTGGGCTTTCATAAAACACCCACAGATGCTCTTTCCTGCCGTATTTAAGGACACATGGTTATAATTTTGCCTGTATTTCTTTGTCATAGATTACTTTTAACTACATCTGTTCAATTAAAATAAAAAAGAAAGACACAGCTAGAGTCCATCAGCTTTATATCAAAAGTAGCCTTTTAATGAAATAGGGAGATTTAATTTTGTAAGTGTTCCAACGAGTGAAAGATACCTCTCTGTTTTCAGAAGTTCTCTGTTTTGTGAATAGTTAGGGAAGGACATTATTACAGCACGAGGATATTATTGTACACGGAAAGGCATTATTAAAAATGATTTATTGCTCTGTGTTAGGAAACTTATAGGAAAAATCTGATAATATATTAAACCTGTTTATTATGGACTTCATATAATTTTTGAATAATGCAGCTTTTTCTTTTGACAAGAGCAATAAACTCTGCTGGTACAGACATACGTTGATTATCCCAAGTCAACTGTGTTGCTTAAAGAAACATGCCCAAACAATCAGCTTTTGACAGCTGCATCTCTTGTTATTTACAATAGCCATCACAGTAATAACTCACCATTTCTATATTAATAAGGCAGTGAAATTTATTATGATGGTATTGAAAAGTTATTAAGTACTGCATCCCAAGTGACAAAGTACCACAGCACTGTCACTATCCAAAAGCAGTTGCCCATCCATCACAAAGCTTTCCAGATGGTCCTGCATCTTTATCGCTCCCAGGTTGGTGACATCACCTGTTCACCCACTCAAAATTGATGATGAAAGCAAACAGATCTATCTTACTTACATTTACCAAATCAATTTAATTTTACAGGCCGTGGCTTAGTGACATATTGACTGTTTTCCTTAATGGCATCTACTGTACTTAATGCAAAGAACTCATCTCTGAAACCTGGCTTGCATAATGTGGCATTTCATAATAAATTCTTTATAACATATTTATTTAATGGGAAGAATTGTGATTGTTTGTCAGTTCTATTAGATGCAATTATTATTCTCTTCAGTTCTGTCTTTTTTATTTTTCTGTCTGATGTTGTCTGTCTTAACAGCTAAATTCAGTTTACAGGCTCTGTCTTTTACAGGGACATCTGGCACATCTTACAATGATTTTTCTTCATATTTTGATCATCTCACAGATCTGTTCCAATGCCAGCCTCTCTCAGCATATTTATTGCCTGCTTGGACAAGTGCTGCTGAATTTAAGTCAAATCTACCCAGGTCACATCTGAGTAAATAATAACCACCATATTTTGAATAGGAATACAAATTTCTGAAACTTCCCCCCCAGTTCTGCTCTGAAGGAGGTAACAGAACTTCCCTCTCCCCCTCCTGCTCCTACCCTTAAGTCCACTCAGCCCTTACGGCCTCACCCTGCTGCCCTCAGGAGCTAGCGCTCCTCCTGACTAAACTGAAGCCTCAGTGGCTTTGTGGGGAACGCGGACACAGACCCATGGAGAGCTTCCTGGGGCTTTAGGCTGTGCCATGAGAGGGGTGATTTCCTGCCCCCAAGGTCAAGGACGCCGCAGAGCATCCACCGTGGAGAACCTGTCAGCGCTACGCAACGAGCCCAGCTTTATTTAAGACAAAGGTGCTGCCCGGAGTTTTTTCTGTGAGGTTTCACAGCCGTACCACACCAGCACCTCCTGCTGCTGCTGCCACGTCGGCGTTGGGTTGGCTCAGCGACTTATCAGCGCCAAGGGCAGCCCCGCGACACCCGCCTGCTGTCACCGCTCGGCCACCTCGCGATAGGGTTTGGAGTTCTCTGAGCACGGCTCCGCTGCAGGGCCACGCAGAGAGCTCCGCGGGTCTCGTCTCCTGGGTGAGCAGGGCAAAGCGGGGGGCTTTGTCCAAAAGCAGGGCATCACGACCCACCAACCTTACAAAGCGAGGCTCTGCTTAATCGTGTTAATAAAGTAATTAATGAGAAATGAATCAAAGAACAGTAGCAAAAGGCAATGGCATATGACTCTGTGCGTTATCTCCATGTCCTAACCTCCTCCATCCACCTAAAACAACCCAAAGGACAAACAGATCCATTTTGTTCTCATATATATTTGGTTAGAACTGAACGACGGGTCCACCTGCTTGTACCTTGCTGTTCAAGGAGCTGATGTTTGCTGATGTGTAACTCCAACCTGTCTGTCCTCTGAGCAGGGAGAAAGTGAGCAGGGAGGGAGAAAACTGCTGTTAACGGCTGTGTAACTGGCTGGGACAGCTGGTATCCCTGCCATAACCTCTAACTGAGCTGCAGCCTCACCACGAGACATGGATGCAAATCACAGAACCCAGGCTGGCAGTGTTAGCAGTACTTTAAGTGATGTCTTTTTTGCAAGCTGCTTTCTAGGGGCTTTAGCACCCTCGTGCATGCTCACCCCAGGTAAGATATATGGTATGAACTCCGTCCTATGTGGCACTGAACGCTATGTCCTTAGCTGAGAGCTTAACACAGCAGCTAAGCACATGCTTAACTCAAACACCTGGGTAATCCTTTTGATGATAAGCCCGTGCCTAAGTGCTTTATTGGATCCCAGCCAGAGTGCTCGATGCCTTGCGAAGCTGAGCTCCAAATGGGATAAAACATCACCTACGTGTTGAAGAAAAGGTAAGGATCTGCCCCCCACCTGGAGCTGCCAGAAGTGGATGGGCTGTTGACCCAGGAGAGCGCGCGATCTGCAAAACCGGGTCAGCCTTGCACAGACCAGGAGAGCCCCTCCTTCCCCCTTTAGAAAACAAATTATTCCTTTTTAATTTCAATTAACAGACTAACCCATACTCTTATTCCTGGTTTTGCCTCAAAAGTCATTTTGCAGCCGTTTCTGAAATCCTTTTAGTGCTGAAACACATACTCGAGGAGAAAACGTAGGCAAGGAGCCTGCATTGTACTCCATCGCTTTCCAGCCTCCTGGCCCAAAGTGGAATTGCTCTGCATGTTCGTGCTCTTAAGGACGATTCAGAGAAAAGCTAAAGCAAAAGGTTGGTCTATACGTGAGAGCGTTGGTCATGAAGTGCCAGGCAAAAGGAGAAAGTTGTCATTTATTTAACAATGGGAAATACTCCATATCCTGAGGAAAAATATTCCGAAGTGATGGAGACGTTGTTCCTTTCACTTTGCTGTTTTGCAGAAGACACAATCACTGTTCCAGCACCCTGCGACTTCGCTAACTACAAGGAAGTTTTCACCCTCAGCACTGGCACTGTTTATGAAGAATAGCTTAACAGGAGTTTTAAGATGTGTGAATCTCATGCCCAGTTACATAAAAGCAGCATCTTTTTATTCCATTTTTATAAAAAGAGACAAATGCTGCTTTCAACAATCTGACAAAGGTTTTCCAAAGGAGCACGCAAGGTAACAGATACACCACGAAGAACAAGCCG
Source organism: Heteronetta atricapilla (assembly GCA_011075105.1). NCBI lineage: Eukaryota > Metazoa > Chordata > Aves > Anseriformes > Anatidae > Heteronetta > Heteronetta atricapilla. The sequence goes on along the minus strand of CM021739.1, from coordinate 21,732,960 downwards.
GTAACTCCCACCGAATGCAGTGACAGTCTTTGGATGCTGAAAGCGGCGGGGAAACCAAGTCATTGTTTAGGCACTACAACACGGTTCTGGCAACATACACTCCAAAGTCCAGGTCTAAAGGCCTATACCCTCATGATTTGTAACTTATTACTTATTTTTCATAAAAATACCTGCCCTCCCCTGAAAAAACCTCCTCCAAATACACCTACATTTAAATTAAAAAGTATTTCAAATGAAAGCCAAAGAGCGCAGAACTGAAGGTTACAATTGCACCTACTCTAGTCCCTGCGAGCAGTGGGAAGCCTTTGCTCCAGATCAGATTTTAGGAAGCTTTCCCCGAAGATGCACATCAGAAAAGAGAGGTAAACAAATAGCCTCCTAATTTCCATTCAGAAGTAATAGCCTCAACTCAAACACCCTCTAACAAATCTGTGATGTTTTTCAGCCTCTCTGTCATGAACGGAAAATATGCTCTGCTCTATAAGCAGATTATATGGTGCTTTATAAAGCTCTAAATTATCTTCTACTTCTACGACAAGTTTGATTTATTAAAGTTTATTGCTCCTGTTTCTAGCTTCCTAATAAAGAAGTCAAAGTCTAGGATAAAAAGACCTGCAAAGATGTTGTCCCTCTGAAAGAGATTTTTCAGTTTGCTATAGCAGTGAGAGGCCTGGGTCTGAACATTCAGCGTACTGCAGAAGATGCTGCCGGGAGATAGGTGCAGTGGCTTTGGTGACCTCTTTAAAGCCTTGCCTTGAATCACTCTCCAAGCTGTTTTTCATAGCAGGGCATGAACTATGATGAAATCACAAGATTTGTGTTTTCTTGCTTTTGTTTAAAAAATTACTGCCATCCCTTAAAAGCTTGTTTTGCTTGTTGATTAAGCAGCAGTCAATTTTCCCTTTTCAAACAATCCCTGAGAAACAGCCAGGCAGCCCCCTCAGATATTGGGGCTGCTGGCAAATACTAAAACCACGGTGACAAACTGCAAAAAAGCTTGACCTTTCCCCCGTCCGGTGACCCCGGCTTCGATTTGTGCTTTAGCTACCCAATACCTGATTAGATAATGCTTCGCTCTAGGCCCACAAAATGAGATAAAATTCAAATTTATGGCTTTTCATTTAAACCGGTCCATAGCACTCTAATCATGACCCAAGCACAACTATATCACAACAAATTCTCTTTGTCCCACCGCGTGTTTTATGGCTGAAGTGTATAAATGGACACAATGGACATCGCTTTCTCAGTCTTGTTCCGATGAATCCGTGCGGCGATGCCATGGGAAGCCTGGCTACAGGGGGACGCGGGAACAGGCCCCATGAAATTCCTCAGCTTTCTGCAGCACATTTTTCTCCACCAGCTGCCTGGCTGCACAAGTGAATAGCGGCGCTTCCTCCAGCTTCCCCTTCCCTCCCAGGCACTGCGTGCTGACCCTTGGTACCGACCCAGGTGGAATACAGGCACGAGCATCCGAAGTATCCCGAAGCTGGAAATGCCCGGCACTACGGCGATCTTTTTGCAGGGGGATTAAGCATAGCATCTTATCAAATTGCTCTTTCCAAACATGTATTTATGATCCAAATCTGCCTGTGGCTGTAACCTCTTCCCTGCGATCCGCATGTCGGTTTGGGAATTGAAAGGCTCTAGGTTCCTGCGCTATCCTAAACAGTCGGGGTGGGGAAGCAAATCAGCAATGTTAAAGCATCAAAATCAGAAGGAAGATGCTCAGTATTCCTCAAAAAAAAATGTTATGGTTGTACTATTTTCTTAAAAAGAGATTCCTTCACCATCTTTGCAAGTCAACCACCACCGTACGTTCAGCGTTTCACCCTGAACTGAGAGAAACGCGTATCAATTGGGAAGGCAGACTTCCCAGTAACTTACCCATGCTTACAGTCATAGCAGGGGAATCTATTAAAGAAAATTAATTAAATACACAAAAATAATCAATGTTGCATCATTCTGAGTGATGTACACGTGAGGGGAAGCACTGAGCAAGCCGGGACACAGAAAAATACTCTTCTTGGCCTGTGGACCCAACAGTTAGAGCAGATTAAGGGACTGACCCAGCATCCTCCTCACACCCACCGGCAGCTTCGGGGCAGGCAGCCGCCACCACCACCAGCCAAAACTCTGCTCCGCCTGCTCCTGAAGCCACCGGCCACAAATTGCCTTTACAGCACCAGGAGATGTGTAGAATCTATCACAAAAGAAGGCTGTGACAGCAGCCACCTTGGTGCCATTCACCAGGCAAGCAAGCACCATCACGGGAAATAAATATTTGAAAACTTCTCGTGCTACAAAGTCACTTAAACCCACAGCAGGAAGCATACAGAAACTTTGGCTCCATCTTTCCTCTGCTGAACATAATAAGGCAATTCTACCTCGACACAGCAAGAGCAGACCGAATCCCCCATGCCTGTTTGCTCACCGACGTACTGGCACCTGGCAGAAGAAATGCCCAGCTTCCCAGAAGTGCCTGGGTGGGCAGACACCAGAAAAGTTCCCCAGGCTGTACAGAACCATGGCTAGGCGATGCCTTTTCCCTCGCCACGCCGTATTTCTGGGACATTCCCAGATCCCACACACCGTTAAGTGCCTTTCTCCCTTTTTTACACCAGGGCACAGGTCCGAAAGATGCTGGTTTCTAGAGCAGCGTGACGGTGAGCACCCGGGCTGGGACAGAGGTAAGGTGTTCTCCTGTGCTACCACATCCCCCCTCTGTCCTTTGGCCTTAACCTTCACCGCTCCCCATGTCCCTTTTTGTATAAACTCTGGCAACCAGCATTGCTTTGTCTCCCTTCCATTCCGATAAACGTACTTAACCCACCTGTTGGAAAAACATTCAGTGTCAGGCTCCCTTGAGCACTGCAGAGCACTTCGGGATGAGTGGCCACATTGCAGAGGGAGCCTGACTGTTGATTTTGTGTGATTTTCCTCCAGCACTTTTCAATAGCTTCTCCCCAGCTGTCCCGAACACGTCACGCTGTTCGGAAGGCACGGGTCCTGCCGTGTGAAAGGGATTCAGATCCGCCAGCTGGGCTTCCAGCAGTATCAAGACGTGCACTTCTTGTTTGCATTCAGTAGGTTCCAAAATCCTCAGTGTTTGAACCAGGACTACTGTCTGCTATTGCACTATATTATCATTACCCAAGGGTGTGGCCATAAAGGCAGCTTTCCTTTGATTTTGGGGGGTGGGGGAGCAATCTGAACCGCACCACCCAAAAACCCAGCCCCAGATGCATAAATTTGGACGTGTTAAACCTGCAAGCGCAGCTGTGCCTCAGCAGTTTGGTTCCAGTTTTTGATATCAATACCTGAGCTGAATTGTGGTGTGGTTAAAAGTCAGCTTTTATGGTTTCCTGGTGCTGTGGTCAAAAAATAAAGATTTCTCACCAGCAATTACATTGCAGCAGGCTCTGTTAACTTGATAGAGTGCCGCAAAGTCTATAATTTCTGCCGACACTGTTCTGTCGTATTGTCACCGCTCTCAAAAGTGTTTAAACAACTGGATGGGATGTCTAGAATGAACTCATCAAGTATTTATTGACAGTTAGGAGCAAACCAAATGTTTATTATCCACTATATCTGTGAGGCTATGCTCCGCAGAGAAACTCTGTTTTCCTGGGAAAATGAAACTCCCATTCACTCAGAGCTCAGCCGCAGCCCTGGAGAGCCGCACAAACCCAACGCTTCTCCCCTGAATCAGAAACCAAAGGAAGAATACAGATGGCAAGCTGAGATTGTACTCTATTTCTACAGCACATTGTTAAAGCCACAAATAAAACTACGCAAGAGTGTTTCTTACGTTGCCTTATAGCCTCCTCCAGACTCAGGCTTGACTGACCCACCCTAACACAAGCAACCTCACCGCCTTAGGTCTACAGCCCCACGAGCCACCAGGGATATCTTTTAGTGCCAGGTATAAGAGGAAATATCCTTCCCACTACCACAAAGGCAAAAATTCAACAGGACCGCTGTCCTGTGATATCACGGCAGGGAAAATGTTGCCCCCAAGGCAGGGAACACAAGAGACAACCACAGTACTTGCCGAAGGAGGTCTTCGCCTCCACGAAAAGCAACATTTCTCAGAGCATCTGCAGAAGTAACATGATCCACGCCATCCCCATGTGTGCTCGGCTTCTGACACTAGCACCCAAACGTACTTTCACCGAGTGAATGGCAAAATTCCCATGGACTTCAATAGAGGCAAGATCAAACCCCCAGCCCTCAAAGCCCCCGAGTAGCATGAGGCTGCAACAGCCACTTAGCACCCCCGTCCTAGATTTCAGGGCTACACTACTTGCTGTCACCAGGAAGTGGTGATGCACAGCACTGAAAGCAGCACCCGGTTTCTTTTCAGATACGTCGCGCGGAGTCGCCTGCAGGTCCTCACCCCAGCCGCACGGCAGGGCTGCTCGTGAGCAAGCTGAGAACGGCACAGAAACGTTCCGATAACTCAGCGTCTGCCTCTCCTTCCCAGAAAGGGAGCTCACCTGCCAACACCCACCCACACACACTTCATGCATGAAGAGCAACAATAACTCCTGCTTTTTTTTTTTCTTTCTTTCCTTTTTTTTTCCCCCTGAACATTCATTTTCATCCAGAAAGCACAGCAAGGCCACAAAGCAGTCTGAGTGTACACAAATATTCCCTGGCTGCTGCAGGATAGGACTCGAATTCTGCAAATACCTCTGTGTTTATGGACATTCAAGAGAGTTCAACAGATCGAAAGAATGCAAAGTGTCTTACCTCCCAACCGTAACTGGGATCTTTAAGGTGTGGCCGCTGCTCTCCCACAAAAGGGCCGAACTTTTCCCCGGCTTCGATCTTCCTTTTGGTCCATATCCCTAATCCCGCTCCAGGAATGTTGGATTCTCGGAGCTCAAACTCTGAAGGAATGGGAATGTCATCGGGAATGTATATCGGAGCCTTGTAAGGAGAGCTCTCCTTTGGCGTGAAGGCTTCGCTGGAGGTTGCTGGAGACGACGGCTCCTGAACGCTGACGGACGTCGGACACTGGGCGTTCGCAGCCTCGCCATCAGCTTCTGGCCCTTCCTCCAAGGGAAGCTCAGGAAAGCTTTCATACAGACATTCATCACCTGAAACAGAAAGCCAAAGAGTAGGGTTTGAAAAGTCCTGACAGCTTTTGCGTGTGAAACTCCTTCATGAAATGGAGAGGCCAGGCTGGAAGGCGGGCGGCGCCCTCATCGATCAGTGGGCCGGCAGCGGAGCCTTCTCCCCGCTGCAGGCCTGGGGGAGCACGGCGTTTCTCAGCACTCCTGACATCAAAAGTGCTTTACATCACGGAACACAAGCGAGGGAATTACATACAGATGTATTTGTAGGCGCACCCTATTGTCCGATCTGGTCCAGATACAGCGCGTTGCATCGCATACCCTTTGAAATCGCAAGTGCAAGCCAGCATTCTACGTTACAAGTGAAATGTAAGCGAACTGAAAGGCAGGAAAGCTTTACTGGTCTTTCAGAGAGACAGCTTGAACCTAAAGTAGCCAAAATTAAGTTTGATGGCCTCCAATTAGTCTTAGGAGGAAAGGATCCAGCCTACCACATAACTATTGGCAAGAACTTCAGCTGATGTAAATCAGCGTCACACCGCTGACCTCCATGAATGGTCTGAAATAAGTTAGTTTGGAATTGAAACTGCACCTTGTAGAGAACACGAACCTTCTCCTCTAACAGAAAGGAAAGGAAAAAAAAGGAAAAGAAGAAAAGAAAAAAGAAAAAGAAAACGGGGGTGGATCCAAAATGTGTTAAAAAAACCACCTTCATCTTTGAGTCTTAGCCAGCAAACAAAAAAAGGGAGAAGGGGAGAAATGCACTATTTTTGACAGCTCAAACTAGAAGGCTGATTGCAAATTCCTTTTAGCCAAAAAAACTCAGGGTGACTTCAGCAGGGGTTTGAGCAGCACTGACCCAATGTAGGCAAACGAGGCAAAAACGCGAACTAACCAAAAAAAGTCACTATTTACATTCATTAACTTTATTAGTGTTATTGTACGTTGCCTGTGCACCAAAATACATTCCCCCTAGTTCCAGCCCAAACCCGAGGTGTGAGCGCTGCTCTCCAAGGGCTGAAGCTGGGCGCTGCTGTCTCTGGGCACGAGACCATTTGCAGTTCTCGCTGGCGCAGAAATGAAAGCGCCGCGCCGCGCGTGGCGACCAGAGTGACTCGGTTACAGTGAAGAAACAGGAAACTTTAAAATGTTCTTTCAATTTCTTGCTCATTTAAGAAACTATCCATGGTAGATTAGCACCGTATGTCTTTTCCACTAAAACCTGGTCATAGCCCATTATCTCTCACATCTTTGTTACATATTATCTCGCAGCATTCTCTCCGTCCTTTCATGCTTCTGGTGCTGCCTAAGACAAACCCTGGGACGTAACAAATCATTTGAATAGATTGCTCCCATCACATGACTGGCAAACTGGATTCTTCATCTGTGAGCAATTTATTCACAGCCATGAACTGTTTTTCTTTCTTTTATGTGGCACTGGCTATGACCTCATGTGTGTCCCAGAGAAGTTCAGCTACCCGTTCCCTCGGCCCCTGCCTTGGCAGGCTCTCCCTGCCCTTCAAGGATTGGCCCTGTATCGATTCGTTGGACACTTTTCTACTATCTGGCAATCTGGGAAGTACAAAATCGTGACCGACTCCACCATTTGGCTGAGATGGACGCACAGAGGGATTTTCCATCGCTTATGTTTGCGAAATCCTGCCTGCGATAGCTCGGTGCTGCTGAGTTTGGTAAAGATGCTCCAGAGCTTGCTGCACGTGCTGCGCCTATGAGCCCGTGTCCAGCCCTTCCCACCCAGGGCTGGTCCACAGCAAAACTGGGCTGCAGGGGAGGGGAAGGATGCCATGAAAAGGGCAGGGACACGGCTCCATGTGGATGCCACTTTGCTGCCCCGCGCTGAAATGGCCGCGGCCATCTCCGTTACACCGGGGCACTGCTGCAGCCAGCAGGGCAGGATGAGTGGGGCAGGTCCGTGCCTGCTGAGCATCCCCCAGGTCCCACTGTGCTCCCTCCACCGCTGCAGGCGGCGGCAGCGCTGCATCCACCCCAGGCGGGCTCGCTCCCATTCAGATGTCTTCCCCCGACTGTTTAGATTGCAGCCAGGCCTAAAAGACTTCAGCTGGTTTTGAAACAGGAAAAAAAAAAAAAAAAAAAAAAAAAAAAACATGTATACACATGGGCTGCAGGAAGAGAAATCACACAAGGAAAGTGATTTGGATGATGATAAGCACATGGCTTACTGGAAAGAAGGGGGGGTAAAAACTTCAGGCATCTAAATCCTGCTGATTTTCCATGACAGCCGGGTGCCTGGCACCCAAACTCCTTAAAAAGCCCATCTCACGCACTCGCTGCTGCTGCTTGTGGCAGTGCCTCAGAAAACCAAGGCTCTCCCTGTGCCTGACTCCACTCCACCAAAGCACCAAGGAGCTCGGGCAAATCCCCGCAGCCACAGCAAGCCATGACCACGACCATGACCACGACCATGACCACGACCATGACCACGACCCGCTCTGCGCCTGCCCACGAGCTGCACCTCCAAGCTCCAGCAAACTCGGCTTTGCAGATGTTTCTTCTCCCCCTGGGACAGTCCAGTTTAATTTCTCTCTCGCCGACTCAAAGGCCTCGGTTATACTTATCTCAGTCCTTCTGGCTAGGCTCGTTTTAGCCATATAGGGTCAAACCTGCCGCTGATAAATCGGCGCTGGAAGGCTGGCAGGGTGACAAGCCCGTTTGTGCTGCTCTATTGTGACTCCTTTCATTTCCAGCAGCCGCACCCAGTGCTGCAGTCAGAAACGGGCTCGCAGTTTGAAAACTCTGGAAAATATAATGTGCATCTGGATAGATGTAAATATATATATCCCAAAGCCCTGGAGGTGTGGGCAGGACAGATTACTGAAATATTATTCTGCCTGAAATAGCAACATATTCTAACGAAAATATATTTTAAAACCTCAAAATAAACAAGAAGTTGAATCATTGCTGGCCAGGCGAAGGAAGCCCAGTTAGATCCGTTTGCAGAACTACCGATAGAAGGAGCCACGCTGAAATCCATGTACACGAACTGAAGGTCTGATCTTTGTTTCCAAAGGGCGTGGGACTATTCCCTTTAAAACTTACACCCACCTGGACAGAGGGCCTTCCAGCAAAACACTGCTATATTGACTGAGAGCAAATCCTCGCGGGGTTGGGATTCGACCCAGGGACTGCGCCCGCAAGCAGCGTTTTCCCAGAGAACTGCAAGTCACACAGATAACAGCGCAGTTCTGAAATTCTAGTTGGCTTTCTTTAAAGCCTAATAATTATCCCCATTAGAAACGGGATGAAACAAAATCAAGGCCCCTGATAAGGGACCAGAGGAGATTAGGTAATGTGCAGGTTCAGATATTAGCCTCCATAAAATTCTTCGCTGCTATTTTGCAATAAAAACATGAGCAACCTTCAAAGGAAACCCAGGAGGAAAGGTTAACTGCCACTAAAAGCCCAGGGTGGACACCTGTGTTTGCCCTTTTGACACGAGCTTGCACACCAGCAGGAAGGAGCCCACGTGGCTGTGCACTGGGCATGTGCCCGAGGAGGCCGGCAGTCCTGCGCCAGGGCCGCACGCCGGGGCTTGGGGTCACTCTGAGACCCAGAGGGCTTCTGTGCGTGGCCGGGAGGAGGAGACGACTTCCTCCTTTCGGATGTTTCTCGGCAGCTCAGGGCTCTTCCTCGCCAGTAGCAATGAGGCAGGAGGTGCGAACGGCTGCGGGACCTGAAGCTGCCTGCACCCAACGCGCTTTCCGTCGGCGAGCAGCGCCCTGCTGGTTCCTGGCACCTCTTGGGGCCTGGGGACGTGCATCTCTTCCGAGGACCACATCCGTGCCCCGATCTACAGACCCCAGCCTGCCCCTAACCAACAGACACACATCCATACAGCTACACGCCTCCTAACGTTGCCCTTCTCTTCCCAGACTGTTCTGCCTTTCTCTGAGGGCTGGGGGGGCACACAAGGATCAGGTGAACGAGTGCCTTTCTCTCTCCACTCCAGGGCGGACCTGAACGTACCACAAAGGTCCAAGTCAGATCCTTTAATGAGAGCACAGTGCATTTATATCTGTTGGACTAAACGTTTCTATTCAGCGCTGAGGAAATCAGCAGAGTATCTGCAAGCGTATCTGAAAACGAGGCAGGCATTTCCTCTCGCATACAAAAGGGACACCTTTATCTGAATTTCTGTTTGAACAAGTATTAAAGAAAAAAAAAAACCTGTTACAGGCAAGGGCTGATTGATTACAAAATGTATCTACCATCAGTCTAGAACACAGAAGGTCAGGAAAAGGAGAACATTAAGAAGGAAACCATTAGCTTCAAAAGGAGCACGGAGTCGGTGATGAACTGCATGGGAGCCACCAGAAAGCCCTGCACCAAGGAGGCGCCGCCACTGCCGCGTCCCCTGGAGGAGACGCAGGGAAGGTTCCTCAGCTTCCCAGACCCACAGAGCTTGGGTTACTATCTCCAGGCCCAGGAGGGACTCCAGCCAAGAACGACATTACTTGCACGTTTTATCAGTTAACGTACCTGAAACTGGATTGTGCCGCTCCCTGTTTGCAGAACTGCTCTGTGGGGCTGGAGCTAATGCCCATTATTTATTGTTATTTGTATTGTACCACAGCCTGGCGGCCCCACGCAGGACCCCATTGTGAAAAGCATCAGACAAACCTAATCAAATGAGATTAGATTCTAACCAGAATCGAGCTGGTAATTCCCAGTTACGTGAAAATTGTAAAGCTAACAGGGGAGAGAAAACTAATTTACAAATACAAAGCTTGGTTGTAAAACAAGAGAGATTATCGGGAAGTTTACAGATAAACGCGGCGCTTGAAGCAGTTCTGAATCATTACTTCAATTACCAAGGAAAAGTACTTTCACAAGCGTTAGTCTTCGCACGCATCGGTATTTTGCACACTTGTATTGCTGGACCTACACCAAAGCAGGAGAAAATCGAGCACACTCAACAGGTCCAGCCTGGAAACCAGCCGTGGTGCGGTGACACGATGCTCACGGACAGCAAATCGGGGTCTCGTGCTCGTGGGCTGTGCGATGAGAGCAATGGGGGCAGTAGTGCCATGTGCCAGGCCCATCGTTTGTCCCAAAGGGCAGATTCCGATTTCTTTTACTTGACTCTTAAATCCAGAGTAATTGCCGTAGACCTCCACCAAAGAACAAACGAGATCAGCGCCTGTCCTGGCGTTAGCCAAGTCGGGCAAATTTCTGTAGATTGACTCTGCTGTAACAAAATGAGAGGGAAATGTGGAGCCCAGATTTCAGCCCTCCCCTCCTGCTCGCTCCGCTGCAGATTTCGGTCGCGCTCGTGCAGCCGGCTCCATCAAGCCCCGTGTCCTCACACCACACCCAGAGCCCTTGCGCAGCTCTGGCAGGAGAGGGAGTTGTAGCAAAAGCTGCGCGGACAAAGGAAGGTGAGCGAGGCAGCCCGAGATGCCCTGAGCACTGCACGCTTTGGGGCTGCAGCACAGAAATCACCAAGTTTCGCTTCACTCCACGACAGCCTGACTTATCTGTTTGCCATGGAAAGGGGGCTCAGTCCGGGCACGGCTGCAGCGCTGCACGCAAAGTTTCCTCCTTGTGCGTCCTTGCGAGTTGTGCAGAGGCAGCACCAATGTGGATAACTCACTCGAAGCAGTGCCCAACAAATATAAATCTTTCCTACCACGCCAAGCAGTTCTCGCCACTTAAATTTCTGAAAACCAACGACAAAACCAACCCTGCAACAAGAGGCACGCGTTGCAAGCAGAAGTGAGCTTCCTGGGCAGGACAAGCTCCGGGCGCGCAGGAGAAAACCGGCTGTAGGCAAACACTGGCGAGGCTACACGCTCAGGAACATCAGGCCTTTACGGGAGGATAATTCCAGCCCAGCAAAGCCAAAACACTGCAACTGCACCGGGAACTGCCTGCTGGCTCTGGAAATCCTCACCATCAGCCCGTACAATAACTAGTAGCGTTTGGTGCTCTGTCTAGTGTCATTCGTGTCTAATTGAGTAACACAGTCAAAAGCATCTGATGGGGACCAGACACTGGCTTTTAATTAGGGTCCAGCACTGAGAGACCGGGGGTCAAATTCGACTTTCATTTGCACGGGAGCCGCTCTCCTTGATGTCAGGGGAAGCTGCACCTGTGTAGCTGGAAAGCAGAATTTGGCTGCTTGCGTTCCCGTGCACTTTTCATATAAATTACTGTATTACATGCAGCAACAAAGAATTATAAATGTTGGCTGGCACTCCCTGAATTTATTTACAAGTTAAGCCTAATTTTATTTATAGTTCCAGTACAATCATCTCTGGTAGAAATATTTATGTTATCTGTACTTCTGGTCTGTTAGAGTCTGCTGCAATCATAAACACTACTGAAAAATTATTCGCAGTTAGCAGGTTTTAAACTACCCATTATATCACCGGCTAGTGCCAATAAACTTTGGTCCTGGTTGATAAAGTTTCCTCAACGGAATAAATATATATTTGACTTTCAAAATCTTTGCTCGGTTACAGAGAGAAGGGCGTAGGAGAGGAGGGAGATGCCAGCTGCGGGGTTGGATGTATCGGGGGCCAGGTCGGCAGCTAGCAAGGAGCCTGCGAAGATCCGCGCCGGCTGGAGAGGCAGCCCAAGGCATGCTGACACTCCAATAGCTTGAGTTTGTATCTCAGTGAAATATTGCAGCCCAGCACAGACCCAACTGCTAATGTTCTTCGTGAAGGTCTGCGTGGAGAAGACCCAAGGGATAAAAAAATCCGCCTTGAGATTTTGAGCCCTGGGTGCTGGGAAATGGATGAGAGGAACCCGGCTCTGTTCGTTATTTGGCTGCATAATGGGAAACACGACACACGTTCTCATCCTGACACGGCACGAGGAGCCAACATGCTTAGGAGAAAACTAAGGACAGGGAGGTTAAATGCGAGTGAGTGAGATCAACCACTTTTAGACAGGTTTTTGACTCACGCAGACTTAGAAAATAACGGCACCAAAATCTGACTGCATCCACATCAGCAGCGGTAAGCCAGGAGAGGCAATGCACCTTCACAGTCCCTGACACGGTGAAAACTAGTGCTGCAAAAGAGCATTTGTAAATCCAAACAATTAGTTAACCCTACAGCGTTATGATCAACGTACAAGAAACGTTATCTCGACGTAATAAACCAGGGCAACCGAACTTCTTTCTACTCATTAGCGGGCCTTCACTGTTTTAAAGTGAGCCGTGTCACCAAGTAGCGCTGGAAATCACATGCCCCTGTAACAGCGAGCAGTAATAAAAGCTGGCAATGCCACCAAATCATAATGGAGACAGATAACAGAGGGAATTATAAAACAAAGGTTACAGATAGAGACTGAGCCTTGGAGAGGTAATGACTTTTAATTGGATTGAGTTTATCATATTTTCAGAGGTACGGCACCACCAGAAGAAAGGATTAGAATTATTTCCACATTTCATTATTTGGCATAATGAGAAAACAGAGGGAGGTCCACATCCCTGACGTGTCTGGTGAGCCACAGGAGATGTTGAACATGTCAGGATCTGGTAGTGCACGCTCCTGAGACACAAATGCATTCGCTCCGTTAGAATGTGCCAAAGTGTAATCGCTTAAAAGGAAAAAAAAAAGGAAAAAAAAAAAAAAAAAGCCAGGTCATGAAGTTTTGTTTCACAAGGGCATTACAAATAAAGAGGAATTTAACCCCTTCCTGTCCTTGTCCCCCCAGCTTCAGCCCACAGGGGTTTGGGATGCAGCAGGAGCTGCGGTTTCCCGGACTCCTCCCCAGAGCAGACGGAAGGCACGAGTGACACCGGTGCTGCAGCCGTTCGCACGCTGTCGCCAGGTACTTCAGGGAAGGCTGGGGTCTGGAGACTTCCCCTGGAAACCTGAGCTGCTGTACTGCAGACAGAAGGCGTTGCACCAGCAGCCGGACAGCTTTTTAATTATGCAATTACAGTGAGTCTTAATTATACTGGAGTGACACTGTGATGCACTGTAGTTAAGTCCTTGAAATGCTAATAGAACTACTCCTAACCAGTACGCTAATCAGGGAAAGTATCAAATAATTAATTCTACAACGCCGTCCGCTTCAAAGTCTCAAGGTCTGGCAAGCCCGCTTTCCAGCAGCTGTTTCCGAGGAGATACAAGGCCACAATTTTTTTCCTGCAAGTGACTTCTCAGCAGCACGTGCTGCAGCTGCACCTCCACAAAGTCACGCAGCCGCGGAGCAGGTACTTAGCTGATTGGAAACCCAGGAACTGCAGAGCAGCTATACTTCATGGTACGCCCGCGGGGGGATTTGGGGTCATTCTGCAGGGCGTCAGCACGCATTTACATCCAGCTTGTGGGATGAGAGAAGTCATTACATTTTTACAAAAATAAAATAAAACCTTTGGCACAGTTTAATTTCACCAGGCAGAGCCCACTTTTATCTCTGCACGATGGAATGGCTTTGGGTGGGGGTATTCCCCAAGACAGAAACCGCAATTTGTTCTTTGTTGTAGCGAAACCTCGGTCTTTGGCTGGCACTCAGAGCTTCAACACGTTCCTCTCACGGGTACCTCACCCCACACGTTTTCACAGTGCAACAACCTTCCCAATTCCACTTTTCTACCAAAAAAAAGCCTTCTGGTTTATCTACGTTATCTACACCCATCTGGCTCCCACTTTGCCCCAGACACTGCTTGTTCCTCTGAACGCTCCCACGGCATTTGTTCTGACAATCCGGATTTCACCATCGTACGTTTTATATAATCATTTATTAATTTTAACATCAACGAAGCATTTATGATCAATAAGATATGTTTCCCGGCCCATTTCGGAAGGCGGGGCTGTCCCAGCAAACTGGGATTTATCGGCACGTTACGGTCGGTGGGACGTGTGCCCAGGACTTAAAAGGAATGATGATTTCAGCGGTGATACAGATAAAGCTCGTTCGTGGGGCTGGAGCAGGTATTGCGTGCAGCCAGGCACAGCCAGGCAGAGCTACGTGCCCTGAAGCAAGCCGCAGTCAGAGGTCACATGGCTCTACACGGGGAAGGAGGCTGAAGAAATCTGCACCCATCAAATATCCTTAAAATTCTCCCTTGTTTTCTAGGGTAGCTTATTTTTTCCGGAAAAAAAAGTGACATACGTGAGGGTGATGAGCTACAAGGGCTTGGAGCAGTTGTTTTCCTTGGCCTTTATAGAAAAGGAAGGGGGAGAACATGAGGCTTCTTGCAACAAGGCAAACCGCCCGCACGGGGAACTCGTGCTGGGCACGAAGAAGAGGAGCTACCAGCGCTGCTTTGCCACGCTTCATCTTTCCCTTACAAACCTTACAAAAAATAGTATTTCCTTCTCGTCTTCTCTCAGTGCGTTCATTTCCCAAGTGCAGATTTAGCAAGGGGGTTGGAGGGAGGAAAGGCAGAAGAAAACAAAGAGCCCTCTCCTGTCCCATCCCACCCCATCGCTGTTTGTCTCCATCTTGCACCCGAGGTCAGCTCGGGTTGAACAAAGTTAGCTTTTCCCCTGAAAAAAAACGCCTTAATTTTCTCTCCACTCTCATTTCTTTCTCTTCCTGCTTCTCTCAGAGTTGCCTCATTTCCCTTTCCTTACCAAAAAATCATGGAAAAGGAAAATATTCACAGAAGTTAAAAGGAAAAAAAAAAAAAAAACCACCACAGAAAATCCCAAAGCAAAATATTAAAACTTCTGCTTTGCCGAGCGACCGGGAGACTTGTTGGAAAAGAAAAAGCGTTCACAGAAATTAGGTAAATCCAGGATGTTGTCACCTCTTTCCTATGAAATTGTTTCTCGTGTAATTTAGAAAGCTCTCCAGGAGTGTTTATCTGGCCGTATTTTTACCTAGCACTTCCATCAATTGCAAGTTCTCCGCGGGCTGACTGCTTTGAGCCTTTCAACACTATCTCGGCTGGCCCAAGAGTTTTCCATTCTCACCTCTCCCTTGTTGGTGGTCCGCAGCAGACACCGGTAGGTGCCTGTTCCCTCTTCAGCAAGGATTTGCAACCTCAGCCAAAAACTTGCTGCTCTCTGCACGCGGACACAGTCACACCTCCAGCTCCATTCACCCCTTTTGCACCTTCTGTGGGGGGAACGAGCACAGCGGTGGTACTCATAGGGGCTGCAGGAGCCCTGTCCTTGCGTGCTCGCAGACCTCACCGCAAGCCAAAGCCCCGTGGCCAGAGGCTGTCCAGCGACTGAAGCTGTCGGGGAGGATTTGGCCAGAGAGGACGAGAGCTTTCCAAGAGCATCTGGGTACTAGAGATGGAGCAGAGATTAAACACACCAAAGAAAAGGAAGCCCTTCTGGGCTCTTATTTGCCTGGTCCATCAGACCGCAGAGCCTTTGCTTGTGCAGTAGCACACAGAGTTACTTTTACCAAAATATCCAATAACAAATTCTGCCATTCCCTCGTGGGCTTCCTGTTTCTTCCCTGGGTTCGTATTACTTCATTTGCCTCGACGAGCCCCACGGTGAGCAGCTCATCCCTCCGTGCTGCTTTGAAGAAGCAAAGCAGAACAGCATGGAAATGCCGCGCGCTGCCCCAGCAGCAGCCCCGCCGGGGGATGGAGGAGTGGCAGTCCTCATTCTGATCACTTTCCCCTCCGAAATCAACAGTGACACCAGTGTGAAACCAGAACGAGCCCCCCGCCGGGAAACAGTTAACATCAGTTAGATCTGTTTTGATTCTGAAAAAATAGCGAGTGGGGCTATAGTTTATTTTACATGGCTTCCCGGTCAAAGCCTCAAACATTTTGAAAATATTTATTGATATATAAACTGTAAAGAAAGTTAACTGCTAATGTAATTTACTCCACTCTTTGTTCCGTACACCTTGTATCACTTTCGGCGGGGCTGTTGACTTTGGAGAGGCAGAGGGGTCCTGGTGAGCCGCTAGCAGAGAGCAATAAATCAGCACTCCGAAAGCTTCTGGTTCATCCCAATAGCTTGGAAGCTATTCTGAAAAATAATCATCTTTTTTTTTTTTTTTTTTTTTTTTTTCCACCAAACTGGCAATCTTCATGAGTTCTGTTGTTTTCATGTGCAGGCTGACATATGACAGCTTAAATAAATACGTAGCACTTAATGGACCGAGCTCAGCCCCAGTGTAACTGGATGCCGTGCCATTAGGGACCTTGGCCCAGGCAGCGCTCTCCATCCCCAAGGAGCACAGAGGACCCCATAAGCTCAAACTAACACGCGGTTCTTACATGCTTTAATTCTACTTATTGTGTCACTACAGACTAATCTTTTGTTATACAAAGCACTTAACTGTATTTCTATTTATGTTTACAGACATGGATTTAAGTACTGTTTATAACGACAAGAATGTATATATACAAAACGTATACGCGATATAATTTTATGTATAAACACAGAGACACATCCTAAATCATGGAAGTGGTGGAGATTTTAAGCAAAAAAAAATAGCTTGAACAGTATTTTTTTATGAGGAAAATAACATGTTTTTTCCTAACATTATTTATGAATTGCTTGGATTGATTTTGCTTAGATTTTCTTACAAAATAAAGCCAAAAATGCTCAGAAACATTCAAGCTAAACCATTACAGTTAGCAAAGCCAAGAGCAGTGGTGAAGGAGATATTGTTCAGACACCCCTCACTGCAGCTATCCAAGTTGGTATCGGGGCGTGGATGGAGAGGAGCAGCGCGGGCCGCGCTTGCTCAAGCAGCAGCAATGCAATTGCTGCTCACGGAAAAGATTTTCCAAGTGAGGAACTGGAAGGAACAAATCAGGCCTTAAACTTTCCCGTCAGGCTCATTAGAAGCTGAAGTCAAGCAGCGGCAGCTCTTCCTAGAGCACTTCTCAAAGCAGACGTCCAACTATTCAGCTGACCTTGTCCACGCTCCCCTGCACCTTAACCCAGCAAGCCGGGCAAGGCCACGCATAACCCCAAGCATGTCAGAGGAAAAAGCCTCAAGTATTACCAGGAGGGCATGCTGAACGAGTGCTTGGTGCATGTTTAACCCACGGGCCTCCATCTCACCCCCAGGCAAACCGCAGCCCTGTGGGTGCCCGGGGCTGACCCACAGCCCCAGACCAAACCTGGGGTGCGGTTAGAAAACAGGCTGCTTGTCTGGGCTTGGCATCCCAGGGTGCTTCGCCACACAGCCACGCTCTGGCTGTACTGCCAACCGTCAGCTCAGGGGTTGCAGATGGACCTCAGCTCACCTGGGGAAAGCTGAAGGTCCCAGCGAGCATTCAAGGAGCTCTGTGATGACAAATGAAGGCTGGCGAGCCGGTCTTCTGCAGGACCAGCGGCAGCCGGTCCTGCGTGGACCGGCCTCAAGGGAGAACAAGCCATAGCCCAAAGCTTGAGCAACACTTCCCAAAAGCCAGAAAAAACAAAACAAAACAAAACAGAAGTGCTGCGGTCAGAGAGGAGCAGGCTGGGGAGGCTGCCAGAGATGCTGCCCAGCGTCCAAACTGGTCTGAGAGCTTGGGCAGCGCATTCAGCAGAACTCATCTCCATGCCCTGCTGCTCGCCCTAAGTTCATCCTAAGGTTCAGCCCGTGCCCTCTCGCCAGAGGCCAGCCTCAATATTCATACACCCGTGGGGGATTTTGCAGGAGAAATACTGAAGAATCAGCCCAGCGTCGGTTTTGCCCAGTTATTGTAGCTCAATGGGATAGACCAAATAAATATCAGTTGTTTGAAGTGCAAATCCCAGCAACTTCTTTGAACAGGAGCATTTGGTAGTTGACACGTCTATGGATGTTTTAAATCATGAGGGCATCTACTCCATTTTGGTTTTAATGTGTTTGTGTGTGAAGTTCTTTGTCATTCCAGCCCACCTGTCTCAGAGCACAGAAATCGAAAACAGGAGTAACTCTCGAATTTCACCTCAATTTAATCCATCACAGCAAGCGCACTGTTTTTGCACTGTATAAAAAAAACACCCGGACATTTAAACAAAGTGACACAGATCATCAGCAGATCAACTGAAAATGACAGCTCAATCAAACAAATGTACGTTGAGAATTTCCACAGGGCAGCTCTAGCTGCAGCCAAACCAAATTTGTTTAGTATACATAAGTTAGCTGCTTAGAAACATTCAGTATGCTGCTAGCCAGATGATGACTTTCCCAGATAAACATCTATTTAACCAAAGATCCTCATCCATGAAAGTGCGAGCAGGAGTTTGATGTATTCCTCCAGTCTCTTAAAAAATATGACTGCTCCGGTGGCAGGCCGGTGCCAACCCACCCATGTGGCACCTATGTAAAAATAACTAAACGCTCCTTAAAAAAAATGTTATAACCACCAAAAGGTAGGCAGAGCTCCGTAACCCTGATGGAGAGCTTCTGGCAGCCAATAAATTCACAGAGTGGCATTAGGGTGAAATACAAATTATGGACTTGGGAAGCGCCAGAGAAAAGCGTGCATCCTGTGCCATACATCAAGCACGCGGAGGGGAGGGGGTTTGTCTGATTCTTCTCTTAAAGCAGGGTATTCCTGCGGAAATCGATGACAAATCTTGGGTTGACTCCAGAGGTGCCCCATAAAGCTCTCGCTGAGGAAATATGTTCCTAAGAGCTCCCCATTGTGATTCTCCCCTGCTTTAGAGGAGCTTTTCTGCACTGTCGTTTATTAACGGTAGAAGTCACAAAAATAATCTTGGTTTCAAAGATTAGGGAGTCTTTCGGCACGTTTAATTTAGTGGTCATTGAAATACACATGCATTTTCAGCCAAAATAGGAAGCCTGAGTAAAAGAGACCTCTGTTCAGCCAACAGCAGCGCTCCCTGGTCTTGGCAAAATCAAGCAAAATCATCAGATGTGAGCCAAGGTAGAAGAACATGGTCCTACGTTCACTGAAATCAACGTCCAAATGCCCATCTAATGCAATAAAATTAAATAAAATAAATCCGGACCTTATTGAGGGTGACACCTCGAAGGTTTTAGGGAGCCCGGAGGCAGCAACACGCTGGCTGCTCACCTCTGCACGCACATACACATATCTGTGTCTGCAGCTGTTCGTGCATCCCTACTGCTCTAGGCTGAATTAACGACCAGGAATGACTTGCTAATTTCTCTTGCAATACATATTTCAATTTTGGGAAGAGCCTATTTTTCTTTTTTCTTTTAAACTTCTGATTTGTTAAAATAAATAGATCCAAAAAATAAATATGTACCCGCTCTTCAAAGATCTGTCAAACAATGGAGTGCCTGTAAAGCACGTTTTCTGATGGACATCTGCTTACTATTTAATATCCACAAAGAGAATATTTACAAAAAAAAAAAAACTAACAAGTGCAACAAATTAGGAGGCATGCGATGCTCGCTCATCCCGAGGAACGGTGTTTACACAGCAATCAGAGCAGTGTGTGATTGTAACAGGGAGAAGAGATGCTTAGAGGTTCATCAGAACCTATTTTCTTGGAAAAAAAATAAAATAAAATACAGCAAAGGTGAGCTACAAGGTACCTGGCAGCTGTGGACACCTAGCACCTAATCTGGATGCTGCCTGAAGACCCCCCAGGCAGCGACACTGCATCAGCAGTAGGAGATCGATGTATTTTTCTACCTCTTACTGCAGAACACGCGCATGAGCTGGTCGTGTTTAAACGCAGAAACTTCATTTTCCTGTTCTCGTCGCCAACAACAGAGACTGAGAGACCCTGTCAGATGAAGAAAATGAGAAGGATGGTCCCTGAAGTGCAGGAGTCTGGAGGGAAAGAGGAGAAAATCCCCTAAAGGTCGCTCTGCCAGCGTGGTGCGAGGCGTGTATTTGCTGGACACAAAAACACGTGCTGTTGAATACTGCTGGATTTCCTTAAAAAGCTGACATTTGGAGGAAGTCTAACTCTTGGCTTCTGAGTGCCTCGTAGCACTAAACAGTGCTGTCTGTATTTATTCGCTTAGTTGTTGTTATTCTTCCATGTTTTTAAGTGTCTTTTCACTGCCAGGTCACCAGCAGTGCGCTACTTGGCTTGCAACAACAAGAAGAAAAACACCGACGCGATAACAATCAAACTTCACAACCCCCACCAGAGCCGGTCCCAAGCGGCAGATTTGGGATAAAGATGGAAATCTCACTCTTTTTTGCTGGAGTTTGCAAGCTGACACATTGCTGGGGAAGAACAACAGGAGAAAGCAGGGACAAAGAACGGCAAAGGCCAAGGTCCCAGCGTGGCACAAACCTGTGCCAGGGCCCGTACCTCTGAAGGATTCCTGCTGGACGTGGGATTTCGGAAGCAGGGTTTCTGGAGCCACCTGATGACACAGAGCGGACATCGCAATGCAAAAAGCTCGTTTTATTTACAGTGACGCAGGGTTATTTTTTCTCTTTTCCCCTTCCACTTCCCCTGAAAATATCACCAAGAAAAACAAGCTTAAGATACACAAAAGGGAAAAATAAGTAAGGTGTAATTTTCAAATTCATGGAGGGAAGGGAAGGGAAGGGAAGGGAAGGGAAGGGAAGGGAAGGGAAG